>APFE031193663.1:72810-155305 GCA_000404065.3 Pinus taeda | reverse complement strand
GGTGATAATTCCAAGGCATCCACGTCTTTCCTTGGCTAAATCACGTGAGAACAAGCTACAATGTGGGCAAACTCATTGGCATACTCAATCCCCTGATTTGTGCAAGATCTGGTGCACAACTATAGTCACAACTGATAGCAATCTGATTCTCTAACACCTGTCCCTGCTGAACTGAACATGCACTGACATGCAACTGAGTTAACTGATCTATTCATTAGTTGTATTATGAGTTAATAACTTGTGAATTAATTAATAACTAATTCACCCAACTCATCTCTAGTCTATTTGCCAGTTAGACTAAATACAACCAGTTTAACAAAGCTAAACTGAACACAACTTCATCAACTGCACCTCCAGTCCACTAAACTCAACTCACTTAAGTTCTAACTGAAGTCATGCATGCAACAACTCAACTGACTCATAAGAAAAGCGTATTTCCTTCTGACAGCTGCATGTGCCACTTCTGTAGCTCAAACTGAAGTGCTCCAAGAGAATAAAATTAAGTTTATAGTCCAAATATTATTGTGAGATAATAATATTTGACTTTTCTATTTTTGACAGCCAGTCTAAAAATAGACTTGATCACTCACACTTTCATCAAAAATAGAAGTCCATCTATTTTTTCCAACTTGATCAATCATCCATAAACAGCAACCTGCAATCCATAGACATGATCCATATGTCTAAAAATAGACATAGTCTAAAAAATAGACTTGCGCCAAAAATAGCCTGCGGGCCCACTTAGTGAAGGCGACTCTTTTCACTAAGCTCCATCATCTTGTTGCATTCTCAACAAGCATTTCTTGTTGCACACTTTTCAACAGTTGGACCATGTTGACCATGACTTATTTTCATATTGAGACAATCTTTGGCATATTGTGGAATTGGACCATGGATGACCATGATTCCAAACCAAAGGGATTTATATCAAACACTAGGATTAATATTATAAACCCTATGAATAATTTTATACCCCAAGAATATGAACCAAATACACCCAATTTATAAACCCAAGGAAATAATAAACCCAAGGTATTAATTCTAAAACCCAAAGGTATTATAAACTGAAGGTATTAATTATAAAACCAAAAGGTTTTCTAAACCCACAGGAATAATACTAAACCAAAGGTATTAATATTATCAATGCAAGGTATATAAACCCTAAAGGGACTAATATTATAAACCTAAGGGAATAATAAGCCGAAGGGATTAATACTAAAAGCAGAAGGGATTAAAAACCCAATGGATTGATAATATAAACCCAAAGGAATAATATTAAACCCGAGAGATTAATATTATAAACCCTAGGTATATAAACCCTAAGATAAATGTTATAAACTGAAGGAATATAAACCCAAAGATAAATATTAGAAGCCCTAAGATAAATATTTGTCAAAATGTGGCATTGCAACATGGTTGACCATGATTGATTTTCATATTGAGACAATGTTTGCCACAATGTGATGTTGGGCAATGGTTGACCATCATTGACTGTGATTTATCGCCATATTAAGACAATATCTCTCACAATGGGACATTGGACCATGGTTTACCATGCATGACCATGGTTGTGACAATGTGGTGTTGGACCAACAGATAGTCTTTTTCACAATGTGCCCATGGTTGACCATGCTTGAATCCAAAGGTGTTATAATCCCAACGGATTAATATTATAAATGCAAGGTATATAAACCCTAAAGGGATTAATATTATAAACCCAAGGGATTAATACTAAAAATACAAGGGATTAATACTAAAAATCCAAGGGATTAAAAGCCCAACGAATTGATAATATAAACCCAAGGGAATAATATTAAACCCAAGGCATTAATATTATAAACCATAGGTAGATAAAGCCTAAGATAGATATTATAAACCCTAGGTAGATAAGGCCCAAGATAGATATTATAAACCCAAGGGAATAATATTAAACCCGAGGGATAAATATTATAAACCCTAAGATAAGTATTTGTCACAATGTGACTTTGGAATATGGTTGACCATGATTGACCTTGATTTATCACCATATTAAGACAATATCTCTCACAATGGGACATTAGCCCATGGTTTACCATGCATGACCATGGCTGTGACAATGTGGCATTGGACCAAGAGATAGTCTTTGTCACAATGTGCCCATCGTTGACCATGGTTATTAACCATGGTTGAGCATGATTGAAGCCAAAGGTATTATAATCCCAAGGGATTAATATTATAAATGCAAGGTATATAAACCCTAAAGGGATTAATACTAAAAACCCAAGGTATTAATACTAAAAACCCAAGGGATTAATACTAAAAATCTAAGGGATTAAAAACCTAGCGAATTGATAATATAAAGGGAATAATATTAAACCCCAAGGCATTAATATTATAAACCCTAAGTACATAAAGCCTAATATAGGTATTATAACCCCAAGGGAATAATATTAAACCCAAGGGATAAATATTATACACCCTAAGATAAGTATTTGTCACAATGTGATGTTGGAATATGGTTGACCATGGTTGATTTTCATATTGAGACAACCTTTATCGCAATGCGGCATTGGAAAATAGTTGACCATAATTGACCATGGTTGATCTCCATATTGAGACAATATGTGTCACAATGTGATGTTGGACCATGATTGACCATGGATGACCATGGTTGTGACAATGTGATATTGGACCAAGAGAGAGTCTTTGTCACCATATGGCCATGGTTGACCACAGTTATTGAACATGGTTTACCATGATTGAAAATCTTTGACCATGGTTGAGACAACCTTCATCACAATTTTTGAACATGGTTGACCATGATTGATTTTCATATTGAGACAATGCGTGTCACAATGCAACATTGGTTGATTTTTTTATTGAGAAAATCTTCATCGCAATGTGATGTTGCACCATGGTTGACCACTATTATAAACATAATGGATAAATATTAAACCCAAAGATTAATATTATAAACTCTATGAATAATATTATACCATAGGAATATGAAGCCTTAAATTTATAGACCTTAAAAATTATTCTTTTATAGTCTTTTTTAATGAAAAAAATAAAAATATAGTGCAAAATCTTAGAAACAAATGAGTAATAGATATTGAACTTTTCAAAAATAAGTTCATTAAAAAAAAATGAAACGAAATAAAAATTTGTAAATTCATAAATTCATTTACTATACTATCATCTGAATATATTAAATTTTTAAAAAATATATCATGTGAAACATTATTGATGGAAATTTAAATCTATAAATTTACAATTTTTTAATGTATGATATATTTAAAAAATTAATAATTAAATTAAACAAAAAAAAACAAAATTTATATTTACATCATCAATTTTACTTATAATCAATTTACAATATAATGCATTTCAATTTTTAAAAATAAAAACACATTTGAAAACATCCACCATAATTTGTAAATTGCATAATTTATTAATCATGGAGGAACTTATCATGAAACTTACTAATATAAACAATGTACTTCATAAGTAAAATATTTCAATCCCATATTAAGTAAAGTATTTCAATGTCAACTAATAGGTACAACAAAAGAAATAAATTTCCGCGTTTAACACATTTTTAAGCATTTCAAGTAAAGTTATTATTTTATATTTTGGGCTATATTTTTCTGTCAGTTTTATCTTTGAGATGCAATTTTTTTTTCAAATTTTGCAGTTAAAAAAAAATTACACAAGAAAAAATTATATCATTCTAATCACTTCTTCGATTTTTTATTAAAACAAATCAATACTGATCTTTAAAGAAAAAATAATAAGATGAGCTTGCAATTTGTAAATTTGTTATTGAATGATTTTTAATTAATTTTAGAGCACAAATCCATTCATGCTACTTTACCTAATTCTACACTAATCCTACACTGAAAACATAGGACAAAACAAATTCATCATTGAGCTACTTTTATACATTTGTATTTGAAGAGTAAAGAAATCTTCCATGGAGCACTCCTTAAAATCATTAACACCTAATTGATGTCGTGGACATTCATGGCAAAGCTGGTCAAACCTTCTACTCCTCATTTGTGCAGCGACGCATATTCATCTCAAGAGACAAGGGCTCGTAAGTCGGCCTGATGATCCAATATCAAATGCCCAGAATCATCATAGGGGTTGTCCATGTTAAATTTTCCACTATGAGACGCCTATGTCATCGTACAAATATATGTATGTTCAAATACTGATAAAGCAGATAGGGATGTAAGTTGTTGCCATGATTATAGGAAAATATCTTGTTATATATGGTATGGAAAAAAAATTTATTAATCGAAGAAGACTTAGCATTCACAACTTGTAGCCCACATTCTTCCAAAGTGAGCACAATATTGGAGTAGACAATATGATCTTTGAACACGTTGAGGGACATCTTAACACTAGAATGGATGGAATTTATTTGCACTGTATTGAAGACGTAGGAAAATACCTTGTTATATATTTGGTTATATATAAATGAATTTTATAAATAATAATGAGGAATTTATCATGGAGGAACTTATTAGAATTGGAATAATCTCAAATCCCTAGGAAATTAGTGGGTGGGGAGTACCAATCTAATTTTTTAAAATTATTAAAAGTAATGGACAATTTTACTAAATAAAATTTGCTTATATTTAAATGAATGTTATGGATAATAATAGGGAACATATTATAATTAGAATAATCTCAACATGGAGGAACTTATTAGAATTGGAATAATCTCAAATCGCTAGGAAATTGGTGGGTGGGAAGGCATGAATATAATTTTTTTAATTTATTAAAAGCAATGAACCATTTTGCTAAATAAATTTTTCTTATATATAAATGAATGTTATAAATAATAATGAGGAACTTATTAGAATTATAATAATTTCAACATGAGGAACTTATTAGAATTGGAATAATCTCAAATCCATAATCTCAAATCCCTATGTAACTGGTAGGTGGGGAGCCATATTCAATCAATTCAGATTTATTCGATCAATGCCAGAAAAGAGAAATAGAAAATTGATCCCAAAATCTTAACTAGCTCCCTCAACGATAAATCTACCCACCTACAAACCCAAAATACAATCCCTTCATAGTCAAATAAATTTCATTCAACTACGATCGTCCATCTAACTGTTTTAACTTGTTTCTGGCACTACTCAACACTAAATATTTAGATATCAAATCTTCATCCAACAGAAAACATTTTCAACCAACTTGGGTAAAGCTAAACATCATTATTTTACGTTGAAGAGGGGAGAAGCAATGGACTTTTAAGGTTAATCTTCATATAGAAGATGTTTGAAGTTTTTTCCATTAATCGGCTTCGGCAGGGATTGGGTCTGTTTTGACTATTTGGGTGTGTTTTGGGTGTGTTTTGAATAATGCTTAATGCACTTAGTTTGACAAATTGAAGTTTATGTTTTGGGTTTTATTAAAAATATGAAATTATGAGTTTTTATCAGTAAAATATAAATTAAAAAATAATATTTATAATTTAATATTAAATTATAATTATAATTTGGTTAACTTAAACAAACAAAAAGTTTCTAAAATATTTAAATTATATTTAAATAAATGGATGTGGAATGGAAATATTACTTTTTTAATATCGTTATTGGGGTATCATAAGAGAATTTATATCAAAATATCAACACTATTTATACACTATTTATAAAAGTATAATAATTATTTCTAAAGAAAATTGGTGTATTTATCATAAGAGTGGGGATAAGAGAGAAAACTAGTTTATTGATTTATTATGAAAAATAATTAAATTTATCCTCAAATATCAAAATTATCTTTATACTATTCTAAGATTTAAGAAGAAAATGCATTTAAAAAAAAGGCAAATTCTCATGAGTTTCCTAATAAAGTTGGGAAAGTACCCACTAGTGTTTATATCATGGGAGGTCATGGTTAATGCATTTCCTTGAGCCAGATCTTGAGCTCTATGGAAGGCTTGGAAATGAGACAAAGGTTGAATGGGAGAGGACCCTTCTATAGAGGTCAATGGAAATTATAAGTTATCTCAAGAGTTATCAAACATTTTACATGATAAGATGTATTATGATTTAAGGGAAGTTGCATATTTGGCGATGAGTAATTAGTTGTCAGTTGGGCATTGATAGTAGTCTTTGAATTTGCAAGGTGGTGTATGAATAGAATCAAAACATTACATTAACATCTTTCACCACAATGCATTTAAATTGGAGGAAGATGGCATAATTAAGTGGCTAAGGAACCCGGGGTTAGTAGAATAAAATATTAAGTTCGGTTATGTTATGAAAACAGGGAAGGATTTGATTGTGGAAACACTCGGGTGCTAGAGATGTGTTTGGAGATTGTCTTATCCTTAACAAAATAGTTTCATTGTGACTAGCAATGGAAAGTAACATTCTAGCATGGAAAATTGGGTAAAAAAATGTTATATTATGAGTGGCTTTAAATAGATGTATGATATGTAAAATTAATCTAGAAACAATTGAGTATTTACTCATGACATTGCTCTTCTCAAAATCTATATGGAATTAGATTATTAAGGAAGCACTGGAAAGACGTAAATGGGATAAATTGACCTAGATAGACTATCTATTCTGTTGGCATTATGATGCATGTGTCGTACTTGATGGCAACCAACTCGTAGAAGATCAACTCACTTATATATATCTAGATGAATCTACAGAAGAGATATCAAATGTGACAGAATGCATGGGATGCTGGACAACTCAAAGGAATCAGATGACAGTTCTCAGTATGACAAGTTGGCTTTGCCATCAAGTCCAAAGGGGGAGATTGTTGGCATTATGATACATATGTTGTACTTGATGGAAACTCACTCATCTCAGATGATAAATTATAGTGTAGAGAAAAGTTCACGCACTTTCATGAAGAGAAAAGTTCCTTTCATGCAGAGAAAAGTTCCTTTCATACAGAGAAAATTTCATGAACTTTCATGCCGAGAAAAGTTCCTTCCATGCAGAGAAAAGTTCACGCACTTTCATGAAGAGAAAAGTTCCTTTCGTGCAGAGAAAAGCTCACGCACTTTCATGCAGAGAAAAGTTCACGCACTTTCATGCAGAGAAAAGTTCACGCACTTTCATGCAGAGAAAAGCGCACGCACATGGGAAATCTTATGGTTGGTTCATGGTATTAGTCCGACAGTTTTTGATCCTATGGTTTGGTCCGTGGTATTGCATCCAAAAGAGTTGAACCCAAGTATTGGGTCCGTGGTATTGTTTTGTTATGGTTTTGGACCATGGCATTGAGTAAGGCCTAAGACTATAAAAGGAGAAGAAGATCATTAGGCAAATGCATGGAAAAAGACTTGAATATCTAATGTAGTATGAGATCCAGTATGCAGGATATGGGTTATGATGCATTGCTTGATCTGAGCTAAGGAGGGATCTTACCGGTTGATGGAGAACAAGATCTAAGGATAAATCGGGATCAAATGGTTTGAAATGAATCATCTTTATATGGTTTGATCATGGATAGACTAGATCTAAATTATTGATGCATGTTTTATTGTACGCATGGTATGATCTGGGTATGACTGATGTCTGAAACAGCCACAAAGTCATGATTGAGTATGTATAGATCTGTACGCGGGTTGGCTTTGGCGAAAGCGCATATATATGTGGGTTTGATTCATCGTAGTAGCGTATACATAATGAAGTATGATGTTTTTGGTTCTGCTCTGTGTTTTGGTGACTGTGTTGTTGACAGGGTTTCAGTGTTTCAGTGATTCAGAAATTGATGATGCTAGTATTGATTGTTTTGTGCTTCAATGATATTGATGGGTCCAGTATGAAAATTGGATGAAACGTGGTCTTCAGATTATAGTGTTGTGCTTCAGAAGTATCCAGTCTAAAAATGTATGAAACGTGGTACCTGGAGGAAGAAAGAGAAGGTTGTTGCCTTCTGTAGGTCGGCACCTACGTACTAGTACATCAACTAGTATAAGAGCTAAGGGGGTGGTAGCTCCCTTCTAGTAGCAGCTGGAGAACGAGTAAAGGTTGGAGCATTTCAGTAAGCCAGCACCTACGTACTAGTAAGTGGATCGGCTAGTACAAGAGCTAAGGGGGTTGTAGCTCCCTTCCAGGAAAGTCTGGAGAAAGAGAGAAGGTTGTAGCCTTCTACAGGTAGAAGCCTGTGTACTGGTATAAGACTGTACCAGTACAGAACTATTGTAAAAGAAGTTTCTTATTAAAAGAAGATACAGACGACTTGCAGTAGGTGGTTTTCACCCACATTGGGTTTCCACCTTATATCATGGTGTTCATGTGTGCTTCTTGTGTGTGATGATTTGTTCTGTTTTACTGCACCTGCTTACTATACATATGGTTAAAGAAGTTCTGATGCACTAACTAAAGGTCAACATTTAATGGATTAATTGAATCATAAGTATTCTGGATATACGCTAGTTGCATTAGACATAGTTGCGTTGAAGTAGCGTATATGTATCTAAGTATGGAAATGAAAAAGTTTTATCGATTTGATAATATTGATTCACCCCCCCCCCTATCAGTATTATTTCCAACAATTGGTATCAGAGCAGGTCCTTTGGTAGAAACTTGATCGCTTAAAGGAGATCCGTGGAACTATGGGAAAGAAGCTTAAGAAGAAAGAACCTAAGAAGAAGAAGACATCTCAGAAGAACTATGACAATGGGTGTATGGATTGGGGAATATGTGGAAGAAGCACATCAGGTTTAGAATCACTTCAGAATGAAGATGAACAAGATCTATCAGGTATGAATTTGTTATCCTCTGGTGATACATTTATTTATCCTCTTAAAGATGATGAAAGTGATAGCGAAACAACTGAATTTGCGCTTATGGGTGAAAAAGAAAGATATCAAATAGAGGTATAATTTAAAAGGCTTACAGACAAAATTAGAGACCAACAAGATTTTTTGAGCAAGAAGGAATGTGCCTTCAAAGAAGAATCTACCAAACTAAAAGCTCAACTAGAGGAGGGAAATAAGGTAAGGAAGTTATTCAAGGAAAAATGTCAAAAGTTGCAGGATGAAGTGACATCATTAAGAAATGAAGTCAATGAAAGGAGCACAATCATCAAGAAACTCAGAGATAGATCCAGTTATTATGAAAGGCTTGAAGCTACAATCTGCTCACTAAAGGAAGATCTTGAAGAATCAAAGAAGCAGAATAAAGGACTATTCCAAGCTATTGAAAAACAAGAGAACAAAGTTCTTGAATTAAGACATTAGTTGGAGGAAGGAAGGAAAGTTGAGGAGAACATAAAGAAGCAGTATCGTGAAAAGGAAGAGCATCTTCAGATTGAGGTAAATATTCTAAATGATAAATTAGAAGAAAAGGATAAGCTCTTACGATTTCAAGATAGTACTAAAATTTTGGATGATATTCTTAGTAGTCAAAGGTCTCCTGCTATCAAAACTGGTCTTGGTTTTTATGAATCTGCTGAAGGTGAATCTAGCTCACAAGGAAAGGCAAGGACCTCTAATGAGAAATCTGAAATGCTCAACAAAGAGATGAGAGGAAAACCCAACAACAGCCAAGGAAAGAATTTCTTCAATGAAAATCTTTTACTTCTCCGATGAATAATGTTGAATGTTATGTATGTCATAATCTTGGACATGTTGCAACCAGATGTAAAAGAAGAATGGTTCAAGATCATCACACAGAAAGATCATCACATTACTTTCAGGGATATTGTTTTTCTTGCAATATGTTTGGTCACAAAGCTGTTGATTGCTACAGAAGGAATATGAAACATGTAAGGTGTTATGCATGTAACAAGCTTGGACATATAGCAAAGGAATGCAGGAATAAAGTACGGGCACCATACCAAAAGGAGAAAGCTTCATCACGCTTGAAGATATGGAAGAAGAAGGAAGTACAGTCAGAAAGATGTGGCACAACACAATATACTCAGACACAGCACAACAGAGACATAACAGACTCAGGGGGAGCTGAAAATATAAAACTGCAATGTTCTGAATCTCATACGCAAGTTCCATAAAAATAAGTCGCGTATATATGCGAGTTACACATTGCACAGTCACTTATATGTTAGTCTGAGGAAAAGTAGTAGGGACAGGCACAGAAAAAGGGTCTGATATGATTCAATCCATTATTTGATCTGATTGATAATGGTTACAATCTGCTGATGATGTGAGGAAATGTCTTGATACTTGTAAGATGTTTAGAAGTGTTTTTGATCCTAACTTGATGATGATAATGCCTTGATACTTCCTGCTGATATATGCATGATCAGATATGACAATAAACAAGATGGCATAGGTTCAGGGGGAGCATATGCTTTTAATAATGCATTTTTGGCATTATGGTTAGTAGCCCTTGGTGATGATTCTTATATGGCTTAATGATACATCTTGCTATGGTTATGACTTGTCAATAATACATAGTTGACCAAATTTGTGGTTGATTCTCTGATGATGCATGTATGGTTCTTACATGGTGATATTCATATGGATAAGGAGAAGTATAAAGCTTAATGATGAGTCACTCATATGTTGTTGTCGTCATATGCATAAAGATCATATAATATAGTTATGATGCATGATTCCTATAATTTCTTGGCACTCATATGGATGAGGATTGTTGTTGTTAATGATATCAAGAAGTCTTGTCTTGAGCTCTAGATACATATTGCTGGATACATGGGGTTACATTGTTGGAGATATGATGATGATGAGTTCTTACCCATATGATGATAGGTTGATACTTACATATGTTGATTGATGCAGATGTTCCCATGTGATGATACTTGGATCATGTAGATCTTGATGTTGATGAGATGGCTATGGTGTTTTTCACGTATGATATAATGTGAATGATTTTGTATGTCATATGCAGAATTCTGTTCAAAAGGATGAATTGATATCTATATGCAGACATACCTTGTATAGGACATTTACAGGTTACTCATCTGGAAGTGGTTGTATGCGAGTTTCATAAGGAGGATCCGCATATATACCCTTGTTTCTGTGGATACAATCGTGTATATATTGATTTGAAGGAAATCAGTGGGCCAAACTCAAGATGAGAAGAGTCTGTTATGGGTCTGACAGAGACCATCTGGAATAGGTGCAGAGGGAGAACATGATTGTTGGTCTAGATGTTGTTCACAGATGCTTATGGAGCAGATCATACATTGTCTATGATAGTTGTTGATGACTATCATGGTCTTATTTAGATGTTTGGTCTCATGTAAAGTTCATATCAAGAATCATGATGTAATAGTGTGTCTCTATGTATTGTAGTCATTTGATGAAATACCTTCTGATGTATTTTGTACCCCCCTCTATGCATAGGAAGGATTATGAAATATTTCAATCATGTATTTCTTTTATTATCAAGGTCATGTAACAGCCTATGTTAGTTTCCCCACTATGTCTGGGATGGATGATGTTATACTCTTATGTTATCATACATAAACCTTGATGTATCCCCACTTGGTTGGGTAGATGAGTCAATTCCCACTTGGTTGGGAGATGGATGGATGTATGAGTCCTTAGTGATAGGAAGGTCATTTATGATAGAGTCATGTTCCTCTTGTAGAACATCTTTTTGCAGACCTTGCTTACAGTCAGGGGGGGCATGAACAACACACTTCAGCCAAGCAGAGACTTCATCATGTACTCAGAGGGAGCATGGAAAGATTGGTACACCTTGGCATATACAAAGGGGGAGCTCATTCAGAGATTTCAGCAGGTACTCAAGGTGAGTATGGTCCGCAGAATGATTATCAGGGAAAGAGAATATCTTAGTCCGCCCTTTGCCCTTGATGTCAAAGGGGGAGAGTGATTTGGTATTGTTGCCATCAAATCCAAAGGGGGAGATTGTTGGCATTATGATGCATGTGTTGTACTTGATGGCAACCAACTCGTAGAAGATCAACTCACTTATATATATCTAGATGAATCTACGGAAGAGATATCAGATGTGGCAGAATGAATGGGATGCCGGACAACTCAAAGGAATCAGATGACAGTTCTCAGTATGACAAGTTAGCTTTTGCCATCAAGTCCAAAGGGGGATATTGTTGGCATTATGATACATATGTTCTACTTGATAGCAACTCACTCATCTCATATGATAAATTATAGTGCAAAGAAAAGTTCCTCTCATGTAGATAAAAGTTCACGTACTTTCATGCAGAGAAAAGTTCCTTTTATACAGAGAAAAGTTCACGCACTTTCATGCAGAGAAAAGTTCCTTTCATGTAGAGAAAATTTCACGCACTTTCATGAAGAGAAAAGTTCCTTTCATGCAGAGAAAAGTTCACGCACTTTCATGCAGAGAAAATTTCCTTTCATGCAGAGAAAAGTTCATGCACTTTCATGCAGAGAAAAGCATACGCACATGGGAAATCTTATGGTTCGTTCATGGTATTAGTCCGAGAGTTTTTGATCCTATGGTTTGGTCCGTGGTATTGCATCCAAAAGAGTTGAACCAAAGTATTAGGTCCGTGGTATTGTTCTGTTATGGTTTTGGACCATGGTATTGAGTAAGGCCTAAGACTATAAAAGGAGAAGAAGATCATTGGGAAAATGCATGGAAAAAGACTTGAATATCTAATGTAGTACGAGATCCAGTATGCAAGATATGGGTTATGATGCATTGCTTGATCTGAGCTAAGGAGGGATCTCACCGGTTGATGGAGAACAAGATCTAAGGATAGATCAGGATCAAATGGTTTTAAATGAATCATATTTATATGGTTTGATCATGGATAGACTAGATCTAAATTATTGATGCATGTTTTATTGTATGCATGTTATGATCTGGGAATGACTGATGTCTGAAACATCCACAAAGTCATGATTTAATATGTATAGATTTGTACGCAGGTTGGCTTTGGTGAAAGCATGTATATATGTGGGTTTGATTCATCGTAGTAGCATATACATAATGAAGTATGATGTTTTTGGGTCTGCTCTGTCTTCTGGTGACTGTGTTGTTAACAGGGTTTCAGTGTTTCAGTGATTCAGAAATTGATGATGCTAGTATTGATTGTTTTGTGCTTCAGTGATATTGATGGGTCCAATATGAAAATTGGATGAAACATGGCCTTCAGATTATAGTGTTGTGCTTCAGAAGTATCCAGTCTGAAAATGTATGAAACGTGGTACCTAGAGGAAGAAATATAAGTTTGTTGCCTTCTGTAGGTCGGCACCTACGTACTAGTACATCAGCTAGTACAAGAGCTAAGGGGGTGGTAGCTCCGTTCCAGTAGCATCTGGAGAATGAGTAAAGGTTGGAGCATTTCAGTAGGCCAGCACCTACGTACTAGTAAGTGGATCGGCTAGTACAAGAGCTAAGGGGGTTGTAGCTCCCTTCCAGGAGAGTCTAGAGAACGAGAGAAGGTTGTACCCTTCTGCAGGTAGAAGCCTGCATGCTGGTATAAGACTGCACCAGTATAAAACTATTGTAAAAGAAGTTTCTTATTAAAAGAAGATAGAGATGACTTGCAGCAAGTGGTTTTCACCCACATTGGGTTTCCACCTTATATCATGGTGTTCATGTGTGCTTCTTGTGTGTGATTATTTTTTCTATTTTACTACACCTGCTTACTATACATATGGTTAAAGAAGTTCTGATGCACTAACTAAAGATCAACATTTAATGGATTAATTTAATCATAAGTATTCTGGATATACGCTAGTTGCATTAGACACAGTTGCGTTGAGGTAGCATATATGTATCTAAGTATGGAAATGAAAAACTTTTATTGATTTGATAATACTAATTCACCACCACACCCCCCCCCGCCCCTCTCAGTATTATTTCCAACATATTGCACTATCTAACTAGCTAAACTCTAGTAGTTTACCAAGAATTTCCTTGTTTGCTTATTTATGGGATATTGCTGGGAAAAAATTGAATGAATTTTAAAGAGAAGAATTGCATCCCTCCTCGGTGAGGGTGAGAAGCTCAGAGCACAAAGCAACCGAGTTCCATGAATGAAAACAGATGGCTCATCAGCAGAGGATTGGCCTCTCGGTCCCCTCATCTCAACCAATAAAACCGGAGTTGTACTTGCAGAGTTTATTCCAATTGTCTGAGACTTCATTTCATCTCAGAGAATGGGGGTGGTGTAAGGTTAACAGGCAGGATGGTGAGGAAGGCTGGCATTTCAATTTGTGTCTTGTTCTGGTGTTGGGAGCCTGGGTGGTATCTTGCGCATAAGTGTAAGTGATGACATAGGACCTTCAGCACTAGAGCGTGGTATTCGATATTCTTCTGTGACTTTTGGTATGGTGATTTCAGTGGAGTTTTTTCCCAAGAGATACCAGGCTTTACTACGACTACATTGTGAGGACAATGGTAAACGAGGGAAATTGTTATTTCGGTTTTCTATGTTTCTTAGCATCTTTGAGTGTTTGGGTTGAGAGAGGAGACCAAATGTGGTATCGCGGGAGGTATAGATGGGGTTGGCAGTATCTCTCAGTGGAATTCTCCATTTGTTAAGCCTAGCCTAGAAACTGGCATGACTGGTGGTTTGGGGGGTCGTTTTTTGGGGACGACGGTGGCAGTAGAGTCGTCCTCATGGAATACACAGGGTAGGAATCCTGGTTTGGGTTGTGCAGAGCTTCTTGGGTAGCATCAGCCTAGGGTGTGTTCTCCCTGCCTTTTCCTTCTCATCTTGCTCAATATTGTGTCGAGGTTCCCATTTGGTGGCAAGGTGATCTAGGTGGATATTGGTGGCCACCCACCAATTCCACCTAGACCTCCAGTCGGTTTCAATTGTTTCCTTGTTTATTTCAGCATTTACTATTTTTAAGGTTTGTTGCAACCGATAGCCATAGGCAGGGTCTTGCAACAAAACCTATACTACTCGTAGATACCTTTACAACAAGGTATTGTATGCACCAAATGGAGATAATATGATCAAGTTACGACCCCAAGAAGTTGGTTGCCCAATGAGGCCCATAAACGCCTAGCGTTTCATCTCTTGGGGTTAGGTTTTTGGTTGTTTAGGGTTTTTCTCATGTTTTCTAATAATAAATAGGCCCTTGAGCCTCATTTTAACATAGTTTAGAGGCATATAACCGCCACATCTCTTCTCAGAGATAAGCTACCATCGCCCGAGCTAGTCATATTTCCATTCTATTTGTAAGCATATTTTAGTATTTGATATTAATGAAATGAACTATTATTTTTATTGCACCTTTGTGTTTATGGTTATATTTGTAATTAATTGTGTTATTGTTTATATTTGAATCAGTGGTATCAGAGCAGTCTACTCTTTCTCTGTTTCTCTTTGCATGTCCCCAACGAGGCCGGGATATAAGGATTTAGGGCTTGAACTGGTCAAAATTTTGCAAGAACAACCTCGCAAATCCCGACGACCTCCCATGGAGAAAGAAGAGAAGGACAAGGGGGCAAGATATCCTATCAAAATCTTGCTCGAAGAAGCCCTCGAGCAACAAAGGAATGCGATGATGGACAAATTTTCCCAGATCATTTAGTGGCTACCCAGGGGTGATGCGTCTACTTCCAACAACTACTCCAAAAGCGCCACATCCTTTAAGGTGCAAGTTAACTTTGAAATTCCCATATTTCAGGGTCAGATAGATTCATAAGTTGTAGAGAAATTGTTAAATCTGCTATAAGGATATTTTTTGTTCATGATTTTTCTAGTCGGGAAAATATTACTTTTGTTCTTCCCAAAGTAACCCCCCACATCAAGGACTAGTGGCAAATCTACTACAAGAAGAAGGATGAAAGTACGCCCTCACTATTTTTGGTCACACCCACTTGAGATTCATTATGGGATGCCATCAAGGATCATTACTACCCTATCGAGAGATATGAGGATAAATACATAAAGTGTACCACACCGTGATAGGGAAGGGACCAAGATGTGTCAGAGTTTACCAATGTTTTTTCATACCCTTTGAACGAACTTGAGTATCAAGGATTCTAAGAAACATTTGGTACTCAAGTACAATGATTGCCTAATTAGGTACATATAGGATTAGATGGATTTTTTGGATATCTCCTCACTTGGCATGGCATACCAATATGTTTTCAAGATTGAGTAGAAGCTTAACAGAGAAAGTGGAACTTTGGATCTACGAATCTGAAGCAAGGTAAAGGTGCCCTCAAACCGCAGATAAAAGGACAAAGCCAAGGCAGGGTGACCTAGGATAACCCAACAAAGCCGCAAGCAAAGAACAACACCATGAAGACAAAGAAGGACACAACAAAGCGGTGTAGTTCCATAAGAGCTCCACTCACAACATGAGTGTCGGGCCAAGCAATCACTGGTGGTTGAGCTGAAGGCTTTTGAGTCTGACGCATATTCTGACTCCGAGCCAAAACCCGACAAGGGGAATGAAAAATGGAAGAAGATCATTGACAAGGATCCCAATGTCACTCTAGCCACCACCAAGATCCAAAATATTGAGCCTAAAGATCCATAAGAGGGGGAACGCCTATTCCACTCATAGATGTGAGTGAAGGGTTCTCCGTTGTAATTTATTGTCGACATTGGGAGCCAAAAGAACCTCATTTCAGTAGAGGTCATGAAGCGGCTAATCTTTCCAACTAAAACACATCCATAGTTGTATGCCATTAGGTGGCCTCACCAAGGACAAGATCTTCATGTCAACTAGCAATGTCGTCTTCCCTATAGCATCAAGCCCTTCATGGATGAGGTATTGTGTGATGTTTCTCCTCTTGAATTTTGTGATGTATTATTAGGAAAACCATATTTATGGAAGTGTCATGTTGTATATGGTTCTAGACCTCTCTCTATTATTATTTCTTTAGGTACTAAGTTATACAGGATACCAGAGTTAGCCCCGCCTACTGTCATCTTTTTGATCTCTGCTAAGAAATGTAGTAAGGTCATCTCCCAGACTCAGAAATTTATTTTCTCTCTTATTTACTCCCAAAGTAAGGGGATGTTCATAGCCACATCCATGGCCCCAAGTAGGGTTCCTCCAAGTAGCAAAAGCAGGTGGATGCGGTCGTGGAAGAATACAATGACATCTTCTCCTCACCCACAGGGTTAATCTTTAATTGTCAGGTCAAGCATTCAATTGATCTGACTCCTGCAGCACCTCTTCCCAACGGGACAATATATCATTGCTCCATTCTGGAAAATGAATAGATCAAGCTACAACTCCAAGAGTTGTTGCAAATAGGGCACATCCAACCAAGTTCCTCGACTTGTGGGATCTGACTTGTACTAGTACATAAGAAGGATGGAACCTGGAGGCTCTATATTGATTATCAAGCATTAAACAAAATCATTGTCAGGAACAGGTATCCAATCCCACAGAATGATGACCTGCTGGACCAACTCAAGGGGGCCAAGTATTTCATCAAGATCAATTTGAAGTCTAGTTATCACCAAGTTCCAATAGAGCTCACAAATGTATGGAAGATTGCCTTTAAATCCAAGAAATTCCTTTTTGAATGGTTTGTTATGCCCTTCAAGTTGAAAAATGCCCCCACTAATTTTAAGAGGCTAATGGATGACATCTTGTGACCCTTCACCAACTCATTCGTGGTGGTTTATCTGGATGACATCCTCATCTTCAGCAAGAGTTGGGAAGAACACCTGCAACACAATCGACAAGTCCTTCAAACCCTTCAGCAAAAAAAATTGTGTGCCAACTTGGATAAATGCACCTTTGGCATGAGCCAAGTCCAATACTTGGGGTACATCATAAATGAGTGTGGTGTCCATATGGACCCAAACAAGATCCAAGCCATTCGAGATTGGCCTGCCCCGACCACTCTGAGCTTCACAACATTTTGGGCCTTGCAAAATTTTGTCGAAGGTTCATGCTGGGATTTTCCCATATCACTTGGCCTTTGAGTCAGATTACTAAGGGCAAGGCAAAAGAAAAATTTTCATGGTCCAAATCCCAACAGAAGGTGTCCATTGACTTGAAGGGCCACCTCTACTATGGACTCGTACTCACACTAATAGGCCTACAGAAACCATTTGAAATCGAGACAGACGCCTTAGACTATGCTATTGATGTAGTCCTCACCCAACACTGGCATTCAATGGACTATCAAAGTGACACACTTTCTAATGCAATTTGGAAGTATGCCACCTATGATAAAGAAATGTATTCCATTGTGCAGGTTTGCCAATAGTGGAAGCACTACATTTTGGGGAAGGAGACGGTCATCCACACCAATCACCAACCTCTTCAGTTTATACATACACAGGGGAAGTTCCAGAACAATCATAATCAAAAGTGGTCTACATATCTGCAACAATTCCACTTAAAAATTAAATACAAAAAGGGTAGCACCAATCTTGTTGCATACTGCCTCAGTCGTTCCCCGGTTGCAGCACTGACTATTGCTCTTAACTCTTGTGGTCACGAGACCTCTATATGGCCACAACTATACAAAAATGATCCAACGAGATGCTAGTAGATGGGAAGCAAGTTCCTGATTTCCACCTCTAGGATGCATTATTATGCTACCTGGGCCACATTTGTGTTCCTTCAAGTGAGTGTACCAAACTAATTTAGTCGCTTTACCTACCTTGAATGATACATGTGTGGATTATATCTGTGTAGTTGCCTAAGGCATGGCAACATCAATCAGACACAGCGGTTGAAATCCTCGACCCACATGAAAGGGACTGTGACTAATCAAGCTATGGAGAGCTCTATTATAACTATGCTACACATATGGAATACTCTCATCCCAAGTTCGAGTATGCTTGGAGTTGTACATGCAGAGTATGTGCACTATCATCTTGTTGACGATATCCATCTGGCCATCAATCCAGGGATGGAAGGCAATGGACTTGGTGAACTCTATGTCCAATAGTGTTTAGAGGCTTGACCAGAATGTGCTTAGAAACCTACTATCCCGATATGATATAATGATTTGTGGGATCCCAAAATGTACCCATACTTGTTTAAAGAAGAATTTGGTAGTGTCCACTATTGTGATACTCTTCTTGCATGCTGCCAATATAGCCATCTTAGAAAATCTGTCCATGACCACAAATACATAGTAATTACCATGTTTGGTAGAAGGGATGCTAGACATATAGTCCATGGAGATGGATTCCCACGACTGGCTGGGAGTAAGCAAAGGAGTGTATAGGCCTTGATTCTTGATGGATGGCTTAGTGATGGCGCAGACAGTGCAGGATCTGATATATTTCCCAAAATCCATTGGATTTTGGGATAATAGAAGTACTTTTGCAGTACAACCACAATTTTCTCCACCGCAGAGTGTCATGTGATCCAACACATGTATCATTCAAGGTAGATAAATAGACTATATTAGAATGCATCCAACACATCCACCAACAGGTTCACTGATGAGCCTCATAAATGGGCAATTATATGGGTTCATTTTACCTCATAACCTAGTAAAATAAACCATTCTCTTAGCTTATTGTATGATTTTCTAATTATATTTATGCTTATAGAGTGAGTTGAGCTAGTTATGATGCCTTGCGGTCTAACATGTGTTTAATGTAGATTATTGATGAATTTCGAGGTCAATGTCAAGGATCCAAAGGTCAAATGGAAGTAATAACTTGAAGTAGATAGAGGAGAGGACTTATAGGAGGGAATCCCCCTCATTTATTACTCCTCACTTCGAATTCCCCTTCATTCAGCTTAGAGTACAAGCAACCAAATCATGCATTAGAAGGCAGCTGAGCAAGTGGAGGATGACTGATAGTTATCTTGAGTTTTAGGAGCCAAGCCTCCCTAATTTTAAGGAAGCTATTGGTAGCTTCAAATGTATAAGTAGAGACGCCTAGGGCCTCACTAGGGTTGGATTTTTTTTGCTTATGTAAACTCTACTCAATTTTCGAGCTTATTAGTTTTTGACACTTTCATGTCAACTTGCTATTTTTTGATAATGAAGATGGAATCCATTTTGAGCTAGCAATGAGTTACCTCAAAGGGCTAAAGCTCTTGGGTTAGGGCCCAATCCAAGTAGACAAGATTCTCTTTACTTGTATTTGTATGGTTATTTCAGTTTGTATATTAATTTGTTGCTAGATGTATTTCTTTCATGGTTAAGAATAGGTTGCTTTTGATGATTTAGTAGTTTACTTCCATTTTCGCTTCCTAAAGTAGGTTAAGCAATTATCAGAAAAGATTCAAAAGGCTAGCAATAGTTCCTTGGCCTCTCTTCCTCCCTTTGGGACCATGATTTGAGGAAAAGACCCTCTTGCTACCCCAAAAACACAGATTTTCCTATCAGTTTCTTTGCAGCAGATCTCTTCCAGCGTTAGTCCATCTTATCAGAAATCACATCCTCCATCTGATCCAGGCCCTATAGGTCTTCCCAAACCTCACCTCAATTCTGCCTTAGTTTCCTACACTTTTTATAGAACTTCTTCCCCTCTCCTTGAGCAAACCCAATCATCTTTCTCTCTCCTGGTGGTTCATGGTAGACCTTAGGCACCCTAACGCCTCACCCAAACCTTCTTCCACCTTTTCCACCCACTCTCACACCCTCAAAATAGCGTAATTTTTTCTCAGCCTCCTCCTGTAGTTTCCATTTTTTCCTCCTATAGTTTCCATGTGTCCTCCTATAGTTTTTCCTATAGGATTCTTTTGAAGGCCGAGTGTGGGAAAGCCCTCCAGAAGGCCACCTAAGAAATCCTAGGACCCATCCACACCATCTTCCATCCTTCCAAGCTCCAAAATCACCCTTTAACGCCACCTGTTCATTGCCACACTCACACACAATAAATTAGATGCATGTAAAATTCACATAAAAACCCAAAAGTATGTTTTTTGCTTATTTACTTCCAGAAATAGCATGGTTAGATGTTTTTAGCTTTCTTGAGTAGGTAATGGCATTGCTTTCATGGGTTTCATAGTGTTTTTGGCAAAAGTAGAATTAGCTTGTTAATTAGGCTTTACTAGGTCTTGCTTTTCATTCCAGTCCTTTTCCTTTCTGAAATTAGAATAGCTTCTCTAGGGTAATCATTTTTTCTTTCATCACACATAGAGCTTCTTCTGAGATCTATAGAAGTTGGCTTGAGCTCCTAGTGATCTTGCATCGGCTAACCAAGTGAAAACCTGTAGTAAGAGCTAGTACTTGTGCATATAGCACCGACGCTTCCAAGTTTGTTACGAACTACCAAGTTGATAGAAGTAAAGTTGGCAGCCCAGGGGTTGTAGCATTCTTGCTGCAATACTAGCACTCACCACTTTTTGGCGTCATTTCCTGGGAAGCGTCAGAGTGTTTTGTGATTACTGCTTTCTTTTATTTCCTATTGCAACATTATGCTAATAGTTTATTTCAGCAAAAGTAGACTAGTCATTTATTTTCTTTTCAGTTCTACATTTATTTGCTTTCCTTTTCAATTTTGCCAATTTCATTTCTGCAAAAGTAGACTAGTTATTTCCTTTCTTTCCGTTCTGCACTTCCTTTCTTTCCTTTTCAATTCTGCAAATTTTCATTCAGCAAGTTCATTTCAATTACTTGCAATTTGCTTTGTTCAATCACAATTTCAGTTTCTACAGGTACTATTAGTGTGGGGAGAAAAGAAAAAAACCAACCAAAAATGTTTCCTTTCATGCCTCATAGGAATAGAGATAACTCAGGAAACTTTTTGCCCAACACCCCCACTTCTTCACACAGCCAACCTTCTCTTTTCTTCAGTGGTCGTGATCAACAAGAACCCTTAGGTGAATATCCAGACATATTTGAAGAACCTATAGGGGAAGAAGAAGAAGAAAACATTCCTCTAGAGCCAATGACTAAAAACAAAAATGCTAGGGGAAATGAAGAAAGAATAGAGGGTACCCTTCCCATTCGAGAGACCAATGGGGACACCAAAATGAAAAATATAAGTCCTTCAGCCCTACCTCACTTCCAGGTTCTCACTACAGAAGATCCTCACACCTTGTTTGAGTTCACTGTCATTTTTCGAACTTATGACTATGCAGAAGATGAGCAAAATTTGAAAATGTTCCCTTCTACTCTCAAGGATGCAGCATTCTGCTAGTTCATGGGGTTACCTAGCAATAGCATCACAATTTGGGTTTAGATGCAGCAAGCATTTAACAACAAGTATCGAGACTATTGTAGGTCAAAAGATACTAAAGAAGAAATATTTCGAATGACCATCGGAAGTGATGAGTCCCTGGAAGACTACGAAGAGAAGTTCGAACTCAATTACAAAAGAGTCAGGTGTATACTTGACACTGAGTCTCTGAAGTTGGTCCTGCTTAAGGGAATCTGGGAAGACCTTTTAGACACCCTCCATCTACTGGCCGGGGGATACATTTACCAACTATCCTATGAGGACATAAAGACCATTTTTAGAAACCATTCTAGGTTAGCGAGAAAGAAAGGTAGGGGGAGTCAACCCATAGCCATTACTTCTTCTCCCAATTCATCCATAAAAGGGGAAATTGGAAGCATGCTGGAAGACTTCAAGAGTGATATGTTACAGACTCTTGTCATGCAAATGAATACCTTACATATCAAAAGAAAGCAAGAGGAAGCAAGGAGGGCTTTAGCCATTTTTTGTCCTAGATGCACTAGGAGGCATCCTAGGAATGAATTCTCATTTAACTCTATAGAGGTATGTTCAATATGTGAAGAAAATAATTCTACAGATAAGTGTCCTTCCTTGCCCAGTCTTAAAGCTTTATACCAAGGGGCCAAAGGAGCCACTGAACAGATCTATTACATAAACCAAATGAGGCTGCATGAACTTAGACCATACCAGCAGCGGATGCAAGGGACATCTCAGGCATACCACCACCCCAACCAAGTCACCTCCATACTTTCTTAATGCCCCCCTGCTCATCCTTCCTCGTCCATGCCTCCTCCTTGGTTCTTCACATCTCAATATCATGCCCAACCAGCTGCTCATTCATTTCAACCTTATGCTCAGCCACAACCTCAGTGGAATGCATTTCATGAGGGGTGGAGACCCCAGTAGAACTCTCCTCCTGCTCTTCTACCTCCACCAAATGCCCAACCACAACCATTACCTTCTGCTCCACCAAGGAAACCCCAAATGCTTGCACAGCCAAATCCGAACCCAAACAACAGACAAGCTCATCAAGAGTATAGTGGGGAACCATCATGGCCAACTTATGCTATGGAGATTCAAGAAATCAACTTGTGATCTGGGAAAGTTCTCCCAGATAACCAGCCTCCACCCAGGGAGGTTTAGGAAGATAAAGAGTAAAGCAAACCTAAAGCAAATCTACCCTTTCCTGAGAGACTATCCATGATAATCTAGCCTACCCTAGAAGCAACTAAGCTCCTGGGAGAATTGAAAAATTTATGTGTGAAGATACCACTTCTCCAAGCCATAAAAGATGCACCTATCTACAATAGGTTGATCAAAGAGAAGTGATTTAGGCATCCAAGATGGCACAACAGAGATGCCCCAACCATCAATGTCATAGGACAACTGTTTGATGTGATGTTGGGACAGATAATATATCCAAAATATCTGGATCTTGGAAGCCCAGTAGTTGATGTCCACATCAATGGCAATGGTCCCGCATACCTTGATTGATCTGGGAGTTGTCATTAATGTGATGACAAAGGACACAATGTTCAAACTTAACCTCGAGGGCTCCTTGAGGAAGACCACGACAATGCTGCAGCTAGCAGACTGCTCCACTGTGACCCCTAAGGGGATTGTGGAAGATGTGATGGTCTCTGTTGATTCTTGGGAGGACCCTTCGTATTTCTTAGTTCTCCATCCAAAGGCAAATATCAGTGGGTATCCTCTCATTCTAGGAAGATCATGGTTAGCTACAGCAAATGCCTACATCAGCTGTCGAGCTAGGAACATGACCATCAAGAACAGGCATATGTCGAAGTAGTTGACTCTATATCCTCCTGCCCAAACCTTGCTAGAACATGATCTACCTCTTTGGTTGGAGGATGAGGATGAGGATGAAGTTTACTCTGCACCACTTTATGCATTGGAAATTGCTATGCGAGGAAAACTGCAAGATGAGGATGATATGATTGAAAATTTTATTTGGAATCCACCTCCCAGTGTATCACCATTAGAAGACATAGTAAGAGAAACCCAAAACGACCCCTCAATTGATCTCTATGTGGTTGACCCTACTCTCCATGTCAAAAGCATAGATTTCGGCCGAGAAAGAACATTGAAAATCAATCCATCCCTATCTCCTTCCCGGGAGAAGGAGCCATGCAGCCTCCTAAAAAAAATCTAGATGCCTTCACTTGGAGTTATAAGGAGATGAAGGGAGTGCACCCTTCAGTATGTACTCATCATATTTACATCAAGGAAGATTGCAAGCCAGTCAAGCAGCCTCAAAGGAGGATGAACCCAACACTTAAATATATTGTTAATCAAGAACTACAGAAGTTGCTTCATGCAGGTTTCATCTATCCCATTTCTGATAGTGAATGGGTCTCTCCTTTGGTGCTAGGGTCAAAGAAAAATGGTAAGCAGAGAATCTGTGTCAACTATTGGGAATTGAGCAAAGCCACTAAAAAGGACAACTTTCCTTTACCTTTCATAGATCAAGTGTTAGACGGTCTGCCAGGGAAAACGTTTTTCTCCTTACTAGATAGGTTTAGTAGGTACAATCAGATTCAAATCAGCTCAAAAGACCAAGATAAGACCACTTTCACTTGTCCTTGGGGTACCTTTGCATACCGGGTCCTTCCTTTTGTTTTGTGCAACACTCCAACCACTTTCCAAAGAGCAGTATTGAGCGTATATTTTGAACTGGTTCATGATGCAGTAAAGATATACACGGATGATTTTACTCCTTATGGCTCTGATTTTCAGGAAGCTTTATCTAACCTAGGAAAAGTCCTAGATAAGTGTATTGACATGAATTTGTCCCTCAGTCTGAAAAAATGTGAATATTTTATTATTGAAGGGATCGTGCTAGGTCATGCAATATCTCAACAAGGACTCAGGTGGACCCCAACAAAATTTCCATCATCCAAAGAGTCCCACCTCCTCGAAAGGTGAGAGATGTCAGAAGTTTCCTAGACTTAGCTGGATATTACAGAAGATTCATTAAAGACTTCAGCAAGATAAACTCTCCTTTGTTTAGCCTCCTAGGCAAAGATGTTGAGTTCATATGGTCGGAAAACTGTCAAGAAGCCCTCGATACCTTGAAGAGCAAGCTCATGACTGTCTCAATTCTCAGAGGCCCTGTTTGTTACCTATATCAATAGGTTTCATATTTCATGATTGGTTATAAAAGGTCCAAATATGCTCTGCTTTGATGATGCAAAGATCCCATATTTCCATAAGGAGACAAGGTGTGTCTATATCTTGATAAGGACTCAATTTTGATGGATGGTCCAATAGCCTAATCTGGATCATGCCATGTTTAAATTTCCTGTTGTAGAATAGAGAAAGAAGTTTGTCCAAACTGTTTAATCTTGGCAGACAAGTAGTTCAGGTAGAGAAGAAAGGTTCCCAACAGTTTAATTTGGGACCTTGGAAGAAATAAGGGTAGAATCTGATAGAAAATCAAAGGGAAAAAGCCAGAAAAAGAAAAGGCACACAAAGTGTAGCTGGGTAGGTAGATGGGGTTGCAGAAGTGATATTCAGTTCAAAATTTGACTTTGATGGTCAAAATGAGAGAAGCAAAACAAAGAATCATGTCTAACCTCCCTTCCTTCCCTTTTTCCCATTCGTTACTAACATCCCCTCATGAGTTAAAATGCAGGGAAAGATTTATGGTTTCATGGAGGTTCTTCATCCTTTAAAGGCCACATTTCCTATGTAAAAATATTTTCATTTTGATCTACTCCCTAAACTAAGTGTGTTTCAAACAAACTCAGTGACATTCCCCCTCACTTACCCCCTTCATCCATATTAACCTCTAATTTTACTATGTAACTCCCCTATCTTACCCTTCCCCTACTAGTATCAACACCATGGTGTGTAAACCCCAAAGTTTGTATAAATATCCCTCCCCTTGGCATTATAGCCATATGGTCTTTTAAAAAGGAATCAAAATGACACCAGGTCACTTTGATGAACCTCCATTTCATCTCTCTCCCCATTCCAAGTCATTTCACTCATTAAAACTTCATCTGCAAAGAAAGACCCTATAAAAACCCCTTCCTACCCATAACCCCTTTTGAAATTATGGAAAAACCCAAGAAATCCCGAAAAACCCATAAAAACCCACTATTCCAAGGTTGCCCGCCCGAAGTATTTAAGCGAATATTTTAATTAGCCAGCGGGTCCCTCCCCAACCTACACGACCCGTCGGAGGACCCGCCAGCCGTCCGATCTTCGCCGCCCTAATCTTATGGTGGGTGGTCAATTTCGCTCCCCGACCTGCCGACCTTTAGCGTCCAGGGAAAGCGGTTTTCTGCCCCATACAGGGATGCGTGGCGGGCGGTGGGATTGTTCGGAGCCCCCCTCCCCGTTACCGCCTTTGCCCAAAGGTGGTGCGGGGAACCCGCTTACCACCATCCCTGTTACCACCCTCCCTCCTACATCATGCGCACGTCATCCTGACGTCACCTCACCTATGCCCGCCATCGTGTCCTGCCACCCTGGCTCACACCTCAGCGCCACGTCACTTACGTACCCAGGCCCCACCATGACGTCATGCTGACGTCATCGGCGGAAAAGCGCCAAATGCACACTTTTTCCAAATTTAACGTTATAAACGACCAAATGAACCGTTTTCAGTCATTTTCACGCGCAAAAGAAGTAGCCGTTGTCGACCAGCTGCCGCGAAATTTGTCCTCCATCCATCAAATTCAACATTTCAACCGCTACAAGTCCAGAATTCGACGGCATTAAGCCTCCACAGCCCGGCCCGCAAGCTTCCAAGCCAATTTTTCCAGGTATTTCGCCAGTTTTCCCACTTTGCCCATGCATTTCAATTCTCTGTAAAAATTCACCATTAAAATACTGGTAAAACTCCTGAAATCAGCTCTGTCTGTTACCTGAAGTAAACCCAAGCAACCTGCACCACCCCTGAACCATAATTTGACATTGCAGCGCTCATCCCACGGGCTGAAACTGTAAAGTTGCCCCCGAGGTGCTCGGCATTGTTCCCTTTTGCCAAGTACAAGCCACCTGCATTCTTACCAGAGAAACATCACTATCTCTGCAACTTGCCATTAGCAATTCACATCCCTGTGAAATTTGCAGCAAACTACAAAAGCCAGCTTGCATTTTCCACTGAAAGAAGGACACCAGACTGTGTTTACAGTTGACCTGCTGCTAAAAGTATTTAAGGACTTGTCAAACCATTACCTCTACCTGTACAGATTTAGATTATATCATGGCAGCTTCTGCATCCTCATCCCTCAGTTTGGCCCCACTAAATCAAACAAATAAGGAGCTGGAGGACTTGCCATTCGTTGAAAAGGATTGTCTCATTGAAGACTTTGAGGGAAACGGGGACTTCTTGCAGACCTTCACTCAACTGAGGGAAGACTATAAGGATGGGCATGGTACACATGGGATTTGGGAGTCAAACCTGCCCTATTACTGTCTCCCAGCTGTGAATGTTTTCCCTGAAATCATTCACCTATGTGCTAAACACTATGATGTGCAACACAGAGCTGTCAATACTCCATCAGGGAGGATCCTCTTCTACATAAATGCTGAGTCCATCAACAAGATGTTACAGTTTGGTCAGCAGAGTTGCTGATCCATTCTCCTGAGTTATTGCTGGAGTGGTGACCAGATGACCAGTGAAGAGCTGCAAAAGGTCTCCAAGGACCTTCATGGACCTGATGCCAGCCTACAGGCCACCTCCTTATCTGAATGTACATTTCAATGATGTAGGCAGGCTGTTACTAGACATGATAGCCTATGTGTTGGGATACCAAAACAGTGAGCATGTGGATAAAGCCATGCTAGCGTTGCTGTCTGTTTACAGCCCACGCCAACTCCCTGCCCGAAAGTATAACTTTGCTAAGTTCATAGCCAATAAAATTCATGATCAGTTGAGCAAAGTGGATAGACAGGGGGTCTTCAGATACTCAGCTTTCATCTACCATCTGTTCATGTTTCATCATTCTGAAGCCTTCCCATGCTACATCAGAAGGTTGGATCATAGAGGGGAGAGAAGATCTGTCATCTTCTGGACCTCAGTTTATCACAAGGTCACAAATTCACCCTATACCTATTGTGAATTTGTTGACCAGTTTGTATACCCAATCTCTTGCATGCTGATGAAGTCCCCTCCTCCCAGGATATCTAATGAGATAAAGAAAGCTCTGCAGCTTTCTAAGAATAATAAAATAGGTGACTGGTACCTATATGAACACCATACTATATTTAGGGTCTATGGATGTGAGCTCTGTCCATACAGACTCCCCAAATATGTACCTATGAGGTTGTTTGCCTTGTAGTATTACAGGCAATTAATTCAGTCAGACCTCACCCACTTCCACAACTCCAAGAAAAAGGCCCACCTTAATTTCAAAAATGAGTTGGGCCCCTTCATCATGAACAAGAAGGAAGGATGGGAAGCTGCAGACTTGATCCTTAAGGACAAATACAAGCTGTCCTATAGTTTTCGATGGGTCCATTATGACCCTCAAGGTTTCATCACTGCTAGGAGAAATAAGTATAGGCTCCTGGCTGTTAAGCATTGCCACTACCCACACATAGAAAAATATGCCAACTTACAAGAATGGCAGCGGACACTCTAGTTGAGAGCTTAACTGAAGAAGAAAGAATGCTTAAAAATATGAAAGAGCTTGAGAAGACAATTGACCTGGATTATGTGCAGTAGGTACCTTTCAGACCGCCTCACTCAGTAGGAGAAGGGACCTCGGTTACAAGGACTGCACCACAGGCACCTTCTACAACAACAACAAAAATAGACAAAGGCAAAGGCATAATGGGTGCAGAGGATGAAGCAGGAAAGGAACAGTCAGCCCCTCAAACAGAGCAGCTGAAAGAGCAGCAAACAGAGCAGCTGAAAGACCAACAAACAGGGCAGCAACAAGGACAAACTGTTCTGCCACAGACTGGGCTGCTAGAAACCCCCATAATGCAAACACCACCACCTCAAACTGAGCCATTGACTGCCCCTGTTTTGCAGACCCCAGCACATGAAGAAAGGGGAATAAAAAGAGAAAGAGAAGAGTCCACTCCTCTCAGTGGATCCTCCCACCAGCCAGAAGCCAAAAGGCAAAGGGCAGACTCCCCAGAGGTGGAAGACATTACTTAAGATGTCTTGAACAGTATGGCAAAAGACAGGGAGGGCAGCCAGCACACAGGGACAAGCTCCTTTCAGCATGAGCAAACTTTACAGATTGGCTTGGAGGTGTCCTCTCCATCACAACAAAGCAAGAAGCCCAAGAGCACCAAGGCTGAGGTATACAAACAGTTCATAGATGCTACACCAGCCCTGCAAGAGAGACTGATGTCTGTTTATGACATCCAAGAAGAAAAAATGATATTCATTCATTTTAATCCCAAAGGGCCACAGCCTAAGACCGCTGCAGATTTCATAAAGACAATGGTGGAGGTCCTAGCTAAAGACATACATCCCATGGACCAGATTGAACTCCACAAGCAGACTGGGGAGATGGTCTATGCCACCTTGGTAGAAAAGGCCACATTGGCCCATGAGCTGAAAGAGTCCTTAAAGAACACCAACACTCAGCTAGATATTGAGAGGATGTCCTCTAAGGCCAAGGACAATAGAATAAAGTCTCTTGAGGATATCATTATTGATCTAGGGCATGATCCTAGTGATCCGACAGGTGTAAAGGCCCTCATGAAGAAGAAGGATGATGATCTCAATGCATTAAGGAAGAGATTGAAGCTGCAGCCCACCTAACACCCTCAAACAGCTGAGCTTCAAAAGCAAAAACAGGCTGAGGACCAGCTAGACCTCTTATTGCAGCAGGATCAGAGGATCCGTGAATTGGAGAAAGAGCTGGAAGGAGCAATACAAGACAAACAGGGAGAATCTACTGCCCAAGCTCCTCCAACTACTTCCACAACAGTAGCAACATCAGGGGCAGCAGTGGCCCCCACAACAGAAGCAGCAGGCACATACGTAGCCCAGGAGGCCAATCCAATTATAGAGGAATTAACCAAGGCTGTCAAAGAGATGGAACTCTAGGCCAATGAAATAAAGAAAGCCAAGGAGAAATTGGCAGAGCTGGATTCCAAATATGACAAGTCTAAGGTAATTGTGGCAGAGTAGGGCAGAGAAATAAAGGCCCTCAAGGACAAGATAAAGGCCTTAGAAAAAGAATTGAATCTAGAAACAGCCATGGCCGAAATAAAAAGGATCTTATGGGCCAAAATAAGCAAATCCATCACCCAACAATGGAAATCAATAAAAACGATACATCAACAGATGGAATTGCTGGGCCAAGCACATATAGAAATCAATAAGGCCAAAACACTGCTGGGAAACAGACCAGAACAGGCCAACAAAATAATAGACTTCCTAAACAGGCAGAAGCAGGAGGAACTGGCATCCATAGGTATCCCCAACAGAACAGAAGCTGTTCTCACTGCCAAGAAAGTGCTCACTCTCAAGAATTATGTACAAGCTGTGGAGAGGAAGTGTTATGAGATCATAGCAGATGTGGAGGAATTCAAGGTCAAGTTGGAAAAACTGCAAGCAAAAGGCCTGCCCAGTCTCCTAACTGGTGCAGGAAAATTAGTCTCCCAGGATCAGTTTGCCAACAGAATGGTAACATATATTGAGAATCATATTACTGCATCTAGCAGTACATCTGAACAGACAGGGCCTCCCTCAGGACAGAGTTTATATGATAAACTGGGAGGCCTATTCTTTATTGAAAATGAAGTGAACCACCTTTTTGAGACTCCTCCTAATTTTTATAGGTATACAGAGGCTGATGAGACCTTAATAAAGATTAGGAGGCATCAGATGCCTAAGGAAGACTTGTGGCAAGCAATGCTTCAAATTCTGCCACGATAGCTCCAGCTGTTCGGTCACTGCCAGCTCCAGGTCAATACAAGACAAACAGAAGGATTAAGTGAGCATTAAAAGCAGCTGAATGCTGACTCAGCATGTAGACTATGACGGTTAGCCAAAAGATAAAGAAATGCGCAAATTTTGGTGGTGTACCCTTAGCCAACTCCAAGAGCCACCAAGTTAGCAGTCTCTGACCATTTTCTGACAGCCAAGGGACTAAAAGTGATTACAGCATTTACTCTCTCAGCGGCTGCACTCCAGCAGTTGGTTGAGCATTTATGGAACATTTACTCTCAATTCAGATATTTTCCTATGTAAATTTTGTATATATAATCCCCTTAGTAACGCATAAGGGGTTGGGAATTTTTACTCTGAGGCATGTATACTCTGTACTTTTCAGAAAAGTTTAATACAAAGAGCAATTTCAGCTCAGTGATTTCCTGGAACTCTGGTGTCTTGTTGATAATCTAAGTGCTGTCGCAGAATCCCTGTGTTGTCTGGTGGAATGATATTTTTTCTTTAAACTCTGTTCTGTTTCTCTATGTTATTTAATTTTCATGTTTCCATCATATCTGGCAATAAAGAAAAAGAATAGTTCAGGATATGTTTCTTCGCACCCTGTGCTCAATCTTATATTGCTGTAAATGTTTTCTTCAGGATTAAAACAGACATGAATTCTTAAATGCTCATGTTATATTTAGTTCCATGTTGTGAATGTTATCTAGAAATTCTTAAATGCTTCCAGGTAACAATTGCTTTCTTTTCAATAATCACTGAGAGACGGATGGATCGCTCGCACAAAGGTCTGGGCTAGGGTAACCTATTGCGCACCTACTGCGGCTCGTAGAGACTAGGGTTAGTTAACACTTCTATGCCTAGTTCCCTACCGCTACGGTCTCGATCCTGAACCTCCTGCTGCAGCAATCATTCTGCCATACGCAACTGTCTCTTTCGGTGCCGACAAGGTGTCAGTTATGGATGACCAGGAGCTTGAATCGGTGGACTATTCGGCGGATCCATCGCCGGACAAAATTATATTCGGGAATCCCTGCTTTGGACATCGTTCACAGTTTGTGCCCTCCTCTTCGTCATCGGTCCCTGGGCACCCATCCTACCCCACATCCGATGCGCCCATTGTATATCGTTCCTCCACTTCATCTGCTGGTGTTTTCCCCACTGAATCACCGCCCTTCGAGATCCCTTCGCTTTCGCCTGGTTCTCTGCCATTTCTGGCCTCGCATACTCCTCCCTCATCCTCGATTGATCCACAGGCTCCGCCCCTCACATCAGTGCCTCTCCCTCCGCCGATCACTAACCCCGCTGCTCATCCCTTCGCCTCAGGATTGTGCACTTCTGGATGTCATGAATCCCCTGCGGTTTCTACCCGACCCGCCCATCCCCCATCAAGGGATGGCATCACCAATCCTCTGGTAGATCACCCGTCGGCCCCTCGATCCGGCAGAAAGAAGGTTCACTGTGTGAGATCTACGTCGTGGGACATCTCCATTAAATTTGACGAATCGAAGCCGCTCGGAGAATATATGGACATCGCAAACACCGTGTTAGTAGGACACGTCCGGGGCAAATCCTACTCAAGGCAGAGACTCATTCTATGGGTTAAGGAGATCTGGGGCGAAGTGTTTTGCGATCTGCCAGAGGTTCATGTCCTCCCAAGAGGCTGGTTCTCACTAAAATTCTCCAAGGAAAGTCAGACAGATCTGGTACTGGGGCGTTATTGGCATATCGAAAGGGCTCCAGTACTCCTCAAGCACTGGAGTCCTCTTTTTGAACCTGAGCGGGAACAGCTTGGTGTTGGACCGATCTGGGTTCGCCTCCCTGGTCTTCCTCTACCTTTCTGGGCTGAAGAAGTGTTCATTCGGATTGGCAATGCTCTCGGGACCTACTTGGATTTCGACCGCTCTTTTGAGGAATCTAGGTGCCGAACACTTGCACGGATTTTGGTGCATATGGACACCCGGGAAGGGCTGGAGAAGCAAATTACGCTCCAATGGGGCAGATGCATAAGGGTACAGCTATTGGATTATGAAGGAGTCCCCTTCCAGTGCCGAAGGTGCCATGAAGTCGGTCACCTCGCTAAGGACTGCCCTCTAAACAAGAAAGCAGAAGACTCTCCGAAGAATATCCCGAAGCCTTCCTGGATGGTATCTCCTAGCGCTCCTCGGCCTCCCTCTGCCGGTCCGTCCCCTCCAGCTTCAGCATCTGTGGACGTCTCTGGACTCCGGCGTCCTTCGCCCCCTATCACCAGGCCTCGCTCGGCGGCTGGAGCGAATCTGATCTCTGGAACTCCTACATCATTGGTTTCTCCATCGATTGATATCATTGGTCCCTCATCTCATACACCCATGATTCATTGTCCTCCTTCTTCTTCTCCCCCCATCTCATCAGACCCTATTATTACCATTTCTCCCCATAAGAATTGCTCCTCCCCGCGGGCGTCTTCCCCTCCACATCCATACTTTCTTAGATCTCGGAATCCTGCCAGAGAGACCCCAATCGGACATTCTGGTTTGGGCATTGTTTGTCCTAAAGGGGGTATTTCGAATTCCATAGGGAGAAAATCCCATCTCTCTAAAGCCATTAAACTTGCTGGGGCAGAGGTGGTCTCTGGCAGACAATCGACCATTGTCGGGGTCCTTAGAGCGGGACATACCCCTAGAAGTATTCCCCCATGAAGTGTCTTTCATTTAATTGTAGAGGACTGGCTAGTTCCTCCAAGAACTAGCCTTGAAGAGACTCATCGAATCTGAGCCTATTGATATTATCATGTTACAAGAAACCCTCTGCTCTGCTGATCAATGCTCCCAAGCCATGCTCACCTTGATCCCTGGTTGGAACTTTTTTGCTATTGATGCTGTGGGCCGGTCTGGGGGGCTAGCCATCGGGATCAACTCTCGCACCATCAATCTAATTTCAAGTTTGGGGGGGGCGGGATTCATTGGAATGGATATTTTCTCTGCCGATCTCAGCATGGATCTTAGAATTGTCAATATTTATGCGCCATGCACCCAGAGAGAAGCATTTTGGCAGCACATACTCCAGCTTCCCTTACTGAATGAAGACCATGTCATCATCGGAGGTGATCTTAATTTATCGCTGGGTTTCAGGGAGTCCTGGGGATCGGATGCTCAAATTGACCCCATTACCGACTTCATGCTCAATCTGCTAGAGCAATCTAATCTTATAGATATTCCCATGCAGTGCCCCCTTCCTGACTGGAGGAATAGACGAGTTGGGGACGCTGCCCTTGCACGCAGACTTGACAGATTTCTCCTTAAAGAGCCTCTTATTCAGCGTGTGCATCTGTTCCGTCAATGGGTTGGCTCGGGGGGGATATCGGACCATAATCCTATTTATCTGGAGTTGCTTGGCCCTTCCAAGAAACCCAAGGCACCCTTCAAGTTCAACCACACCTGGCTGAAGGACCCTACATTCATCAAGCTGATCAAGGAGTACTGGTCAACTCATCCTATTAATGACATTGAATCTTATGCTAAAGGTTTTTGCAGAAACCTTACTGAATTAAAGCATATATCTATACAGTGGGCTAAGGCGAAATTGGAGAGGGAATCTGCACAGCTCACCCAAATTGAGGCTGATCTATTCTCTCTGACGGACGATCGAGGCCTGGGATTCATATCTGCGGATGACAAAGACAGACTTATTGACTTGGAGAGACAAAAAGCCAAGATCCTCAACGAGAAGGAGGAATCCATCAGATTAAGAAGTAGAGCATTATGGATACAAGCTGGGGACGACAACTCCAAGTTCTTTCACAGCTATGCAAAAAGCAGGAAAGTTTCTAATACAATCTGGAAGCTCCCTTCTCCGGATGGTGATATTGCAGACAATTTTCAAAAGCTTGCACACCTGGGCACCACTCATTTTAGGAACCTGTACAAGAGCCCCCGGGAAGCCAATCTACTGGACATCATCAATGTGGCTAACCACTTTCCTCGATTTGTGGAGGATGAGGATGTGGCGGAATTAATAGACCCTGTTACAGTTGAAGAGCTTGAAGGGGTGTTGAAGTGGTTCAAGAAAGATAAAAGTCCAGGTCCTGATGGATGGACCATCGAATTCTACCTAGCCTTTTTTGACGATCTGGGGCAGGATCTGCTGAGGGTGGTTGAGGAAAGCAGATCTACAGGATCCATTTATCATGCTATCAACTCCACATTTATTGCCCTCATACCCAAATCGGATTCCCCGGCATCCTTTGATGACTATCGCCCCATTTCATTGTGTAACTGCCTATATAAAATTATCTCAAAGATCATCGCTAACCGGCTTAGACCTATCCTCTCCAGGTCCATTGCCCCGCAGCAATTTGCTTTTCTAGATTCCAGACAAATTCATGAGGCCATTGGACTTGCACAAGAAGCCCTTCACTCCATCTGGTCTAAGAAACTAAAAGCCATCCTTCTCAAAATCGACCTCTCGAAAGCATTCGATTGTGTCAGCTGGCTCTATCTGAAAATGATTCTCATACACTTGGGGTTTCCACATACTTATATCTCTTGGATCATGGCCTGCATCACCTCTCCCTCTTTCAGTATCCTCATCAATGGCTCGGCCTCTACTTTTTTCCATTCAGAAAGAGGTATGCGACAGGGATGCCCCCTATCTCCCCTTCTCTTTCTCTTGGTCATGGAAGGCCTCAGTCGCCTCATGGAAGAGGCAAAGCGGGATGGAGACATTGGCGGTCTTGGCATATCAGATTTGTGCTACCTTACACATCTTTTATTTGTCGACGATGTCCTTATCCTACTTGATGGCAGTACCAGAGACTCTCGGACTTTCTTGAAAATCTTGCAAAGATTCTCTGCAGCTACAGGTATGCAGCCAAATCAGACGAAATCCACCATCACCTGCGCTCGCACATCTGTTCAGGAGACTCGGACGGCCCTACAGGCTTTTCCTTATTTGGTGCACCCTCTGGATAGTGGCCTCAAATACCTGGGTTTCAATCTGAAGCCCACCTGCCAGAGGATAGCTGATTGGGTCTGGTTGGTGGCCAAAATGGAAAAGAGGCTTATAGGCTGGAGCCGCAGATATCTATCTAGGGCCGGCAGACTGGTGCTAATCAAATCAGTGCTAGAGGCCACCCCGGTCTTCTGGATGGCACTAGCCTGGATCCCAAGGAATATCCTGGGGAGACTGCAGCAGCTGTGCAATCGCTATCTATGGAATGGGAGCCAGGAGAAAAGAATTTTCGCTTGGATCAGCTGGAAGAAAATCTCTCTGCCCAAAAAATGGGGTGGCTGGGGACTCAAAGACCTCCCAGATTTTGCCAAAGCACTTGCTGCCAAGATGGGTTGGACATTGCTCACTAGTCAAAATCTGTGGACTCATGTTACTTATCATAAATACATTTGGCCTCAAAATATTTTAGATTGGGCCCGGCTACCAACCTAGTCTTCGAAAGGATGCTCTTCTGTATGGAAGGCCTTGATTGATTCCCTTCCTCTCATTCGAGACAACTTGGCTTGGCGCATAAATGATCGCATGACGGGCAGGATAGGCATGGACCCATGGAATAACAGCGGGGGAAGACATGTTTTAAATCAGGAGCTTATCAATTACCTACAGTCCCGGGGAATTCGGCATTTTGCACAGATTGCCGATCCACATCCATCAGACATCCTTGCTCAAGCTTGGAAATCTGCTCAAGCTTTGGATCTCCCTATACAATGGCATCAGGAATGGGATCATTATACTATGGCATTAACTGAATCTCACATTCACATCAAACAAGGGCCTGATGAACTTATTTGGTGCCCAGCGGACCATGGTATTTATGCACCAAAGCATGGTTACAGTGCTCTCATAGCTCACAGAGCTCCGGAACAGATCCACCCGTGGTGGCAGATCATTTGGAAACTCAAGGCCTCTCCCCGATCAAAGCTTTTTTTCTGGTGTGCTCTCCATGGTATCGTGCCTACGGGAGAACAGCTGACCCGCAGGGCCATACACGGACCCACTTGGTGCACCCTCTGCAAAAATGTGGCGGAATTCACAGACCACATTTTTCTTCTTTGCCCGACTGTCCAAACCTTATGGAGAAATATTTGTCAGCAATTGGGAATTTCGGGACATCGGAGCGGACCTGATTTACAGAGTGCTTGGGGTAGCTGGTCACAAAACCACCCGGACTCAAAATCAATCAACCTACCCCCTGTGGCCACCTGGTACATTTGGCTCGCCCGGAATAGAGCTATTTTCGAGGATCGACCGATTTTGAGCAGCCGGATTGAAATTGCTGTTAATGCTGCATATCAGGCGCTACCAGATCCGCCACCACTCAGGCCCAGAACCATTCAGCCTATGCCCGAGATTGACAGATCCATCCCTTGGGCATTTTTCGACGGGGCAGCGAACCAAGCCGGGTGCGGTGGAGGTTTTGTCCTTCACATAAATGATCAGCATAGATATCTTGCCAAACTGGGTTTCGGAAATGGATCAAACAACCTCGCTGAGCTCTCTGCATTACATAACCTCCTACATTTTGCATTAAAACATCAGCTCACACATATCAATATATTTGGGGATTCATTGGTGGTTGTAAACTGGATAAATAATGTCACTACATGCCACTCTCACACACTCAGCAATTTATTACATAATACTCTCACTCTCAAAGCTGCTTTTGAACATTTCACCTGTGTGCATATATACAGAGAACACAATAGCGAGGCTGACAAACTGTCAAAAGAGGCCTTGACAATTCCACGAGGCGATGGGCACATAGTGGAGCAGAATGGGACTGATGAACACCAGTTTTTCCACCGACCATACATAGATCAGAGGCAACTGAGGGACAATAGTCCCAATCGCTGACCGAGAATGGAGTTTTTTGACAATACTGCTGTTTATATTTATAAAACAGAACCTTTTGTATATGTGAATAGGCAATAGAGCGATAGAGCCGAACAAAGAAATGTAATTAGCACATTTTTGATGCACACTGAAAATCACCTGATAGGGTGGAGACTATATGAACAAGACAGTAATGCCATGGCATCTGCTTTGTAATTTTCAAATATTAATGAAAGTTATTGATTTTCCTAGGGGAAAAAAAAACAATTGCTTTCTTTTCATATCAGTTTATAGAAAGATCCTTAATTGCCTTTCTTATACTGAACATATCATACCCAAACTCAATTTCAAAGCATTATTCCTCAGACAATTATCTTGCTCTGCAGCTTTCATTACAAGTGTCAACACAGCACACCAAACCAAAGGACCACTGACTCCATTGCCCAATGTCATGCAAAATTCTGGTAAGAGCATACACGTTTTGACTGAACCTTTCCAACCAAACAATTAAACCAAAGTTGAGCTTCACATCTAGCCTAAAATACCATCAGAACAAAGACAAAATATAAAGAGAGATCCCTCTCTAATTACAGCTTGGCTAGAAGCTGCAATCCAAAGATTGGTTAGTGGTTACCCCGGCCGTATTCCCTTAGAGTCAAAGGGAACAACCTGGGTGTTAACATAAATGGCGACTCCACTGGGGAGATTCAGGATCTAGAGATGACTGTATATCTACCAGGAATCACACTCAAAATCTGAACATCAGTCAAGAAACCTTCAAACTGCACCCATACAAACATTTGCAGCCTTAAGGTAGAACTGACTCAGATATCCTTTATACCCAATACAGATACACAGAGTCTTTCAAAACTCTTGTCCAGTCCTTGCTATACAAATCTTTCAAATAACTTAAAAGGACTAGCTCAGAAGCTGGCTCCCAAGAAGAATCTTCGGTACACTAGGGCTAATCCTGATCCCAACCCTCCTACTGTCTTTGAAAATCCTAATACAATCCCCAAACTAATTAGGAATCAGCAAAAACAAGATAACCTTGTTGACCTTAGTCCAGAGATAGTTCACCCTAACCCCATCTCCACTCCAATCAAAGTACTATTCCGTTCTACCCCTAATTCTCCTAGTTCCCCATCCACATCTCAAAGCCCTCCACCCACATCTTCTTCACCCACACATATTCCCTTAACTAACGCTCTAAATCCCTCCATAGTTGTTACCCCTGTGGTACCCACTGTTCCTTTTGTCCCAGTTTCCCTTGTCAATCCCCAAAATCTTGTCAACATGGCTATGAGGTATGCACCTCTGCAATCACCTGCCAATCCTCTGGCCTTACCTCAAGATTACCAGGCCAAAATCTCATATTTTGACTCCACTGGCCCTTATTCTGCTATTCAGCATGCTAAGAGAATGCAAGATCATTTTGAAAACTATGAGATAGATGATGAGAGTGTAAGGATGAGAATCTTTGTTCAAAGCTTGATAGGCGATGTTCGAACTTGGTTCAGATCACTTCCTGCAAATACCATCACCACCCCTGAGGAGCTTTACCAATCCTTCACAAATAGATGGGAGAAAAAGAAGGATCCACTACATATACTTGGTGAATATGACATGATTAAGAGAGGTCCTCAAGAGACAGTTCTGGAATACTGTGCTAGGTTTAACAATGTATATAATGCAATACCCCAAAACCTCAAACCTCCCCCTGATTTGGCCTTATATAAATTTCCAGATGGATTTGACCTAGACATGGCTTACCAACTAAAATAAAGAGCCCCTCAAACCCTCGAAGAAGCTCAGAAGGTTGCTGTAACAGTTGAGGCAAACCTGATTGCTAAGAGGAATAGGGCTAGATTAGAAAAGAGAGTTGCCTTTAAGGAGGAACCCTCAGCCTTTGACCAAAAATTAGATGCAATAATTTCTAGTATGAAGAGGTTGGGTGACAGGGTAGAGTCTGTGGAAAGAAAGTCTTCATGGGAGGCACCACCAAATAACTCTAACAGAAATCCAAAATTTAGGAGGAACCAAAATCCCAGTGGGGGAAAAGCCAACAATGATCCAGAAATAAGACCTCCATTTCAAGAAAACTATGCCGAAACATCCACATCAGAAGAACAAGTGGATGACACTCATATCCACCTAATGGGTCTTGATGATGAGCACCAAGTCTTCTTGAGTCAAGAAGATCATGAAGAAGAAGACAACAAACAATTTCAAACAAAGTCAGGAGTATCATTTGATTTCAAACAAGGCTATGACACAGCGGTCTATGAAGTCCATAAACAATACAAACTACGAAGCAGGACTGTAAACATAACACAGCCTGAAAAAACCAAGGATAGACTACAGCCCAAGAGTGCCATAGTAAAAGAACCAATGAATGCAACTGACTCACTCACAAAGGAAGTAACTATTGAAGAAGTTACTGAACAAACACTAAACTCACCAGCTACACATCCCAATCCAAGAAAAAGGCCTCAAGAGGTGATTGAAAAACGTAAGCCCCAAGATCAAGAGGAGACCTTACCAAGTAGAGAAAGGGGGCTCACCCATAGCACTAAGGTCCAAACTGAGAAACCTTTTGACTTAGAAGCTGAAATTGGTAAACTAAAAATAGCCATCCCCCTTGCAGAGTTAGCCAAGAATGAAATCTATAAACAACAGATTGAAAAGTCCCTCCAACTCACTCAAAACAAAGACAATGTCAATGTGTTGGATGACACCCCAGAATTACTGTTTGGTCCAGAGGTTGATGGAAAAATAGCAAGCACAGGGATCCTACCCTTTTATGTCAGCTTGCATGTACACGACAAGATATTACACAATGCAATGTTTGACTTAGGTGCATCTCATAACTTAATGCCAAAATCTGTCATGGAAAGGCTGAATTTAGATATTATTAGGCCATACAAGGAACTGTTCTCATTTGATTCCAGCCAGGTCAAATGTCTAGGCCTAATAAAAGACTTTTGTGTATCCCTAGTCCAATACCCAAACAAAACAATCTTAATGGACGTTGTTGTTGCTGATATCCCACCCAAGTATGGGATGTTATTGTCAAGATCATGGGGTGCTAAGCTTCAAGGGTCCCTTCAATTGGACATGTCCTATGCTACCATCACAGTCTTTGGTCAACCCAAGAGATTGTATAGAGAGTCTCTGATGAAATACATGGTCATCACTACAGAGAAGCCTCAAAACTTCCCCATATATGCTGTCCATTCTGACATAGACTCGTACATCCTTTTCAATGACAATACAGGTAACGAAAACAATGAAGAAACCCAGATAACTAAAACAAATCAGCCTGCCAATCAAGGAAATCATGACATACAAACACTGGTTGAATCAGAGGATGCAAGTATGCAAGAACACAAAACAAATGATGATGAAACCAGGGCACCTAAACAGGATCAGAAGTCAAATGAACAAACTGCTCCTCAAGAAACAAAGCTGATCCCACCAAATGAGGAGGTTGCTCTGAAAGCCAAGCTAAATAAACAACCTATACTCCAACTCACAGATCCAGCCCATAGAGACAGTATACAAACCCCCCTAAAAAAGGAAATCCTATGGTTCCTAGAATTTGATGGATCAGTTAACAAATTAGGGGCAGGAGCAGGAGTGTGGGTGCATAACAAACAAAACAGCCATGCAGAAGGCAGAGCCTATAGACTAAACTTCAAATGCACCAACAACATGGCTGAATATGAAGCTCTCCTACTAGGCCTCAAGTTGGTACAATCCCTACAAGCTATAAGAGTAACAATCCTAGGGGATTCAGAACTAGTCATCCAACAGGTGAAAGGCAATTTTTTTACCAATGATAAAAGACTCAGATCTTATAGGTCTGCTGCCATTGAGCTACTAGAGTCTTTTACTGAGTTCCATATTACCAAAATTCCTAGGGCTCAGAACCTTCATGCTCATAGTCTAGCCACGTTTGCAAGTACCTACAAGCTCCCTTTTGAGCCTCATCACTGTTTTACAGCTGAAGTAAAACACAGACCATCTGTCCCAAACAATGTAAAGGACTAGAAGGTGTTTGATAATGACACACAAATAAACAATTTTCTGACTTTACAAGAAGAGTTTTTAGGTCTAAACATAGACTCTGAGACAACAAGTCAATCGCAAAAACTTAAGACAGAAAATCAACCACAAATACATGGCAAACACACCAATCAAACAATATCACCCAGAACAGCAAAACAACTGCTAAACCCAACCATTTTCAACATGGATAACATTCAGCAAATTCAAGCAATCAATTGTGAAGAAGTGGCCAATACTGAGACTGAAATCATAGATTTGAAAGACAATTTTTTACCCACAGGCCTGACTCCACTAGAGGACATTTTTGACTCAAATGATATTCCCAGAAAACTAAAAATGCAGCCAATAAATGCAGCCATTGAAGAATGCAACATTGGTACCTTTGAACAACCCAAAATCATAAAACTGTCTGCTGCATTACCTCCTGACCAAAAGCCCAAATACATTGACCTTTTTAAGGATTTTCAAGATGTGTTTGCATGGAGTTATGAGGATCTAAAATCCTATGATACCTCTGTAATACAACACACTATCCCACTTAAGCCAAATCAGAAACCTTTTAAACAAAAGCTGAGGAGAATTAATCCTATAGTCCTCCCAGCAATGGAGCAAGAGGTACAAAAAATGTTCAAAGCAGGCATAATAGCACCAATCAGATTCTCTGATTGGATTTCAAACTTGGTCCCTACAAGGAAGAAAACTGGAGAAATTAGGCTCTACGTTGATTTAAGAAACCTCAACCAAGTATCATTAAAAGACAACTATCCCCTACCCAAGATGGATCACATCCTGTAGAGAGTAGTAGGGGCCTCAAGGATTTCCTTGCTGGATGGCTTCTCAGGCTTCAACCAGATCTTAGTCCATCCTGATGATCAGGACAAAACTGCATTTACAACCCCACGGGGGACCTTTAAATATGTTAAAATGCCTTTTGGTTTGAAAAATGCAGGGGCTACGTTCCAAAGAGCAATGGATATTGCTTTTTCTAAAGAGATCCATGACTTCCTTGTCATTTATTTGGATGATCTCACACCTTTTTCAAAATCCGATCAAGACCACTTGAAACATTTGAGGCAAATATTCATAAAATGTAGAAAATATGGAATCTCCTTGAATCCCAAAAAATCCTTGTTTGGTCTAGAGGAAGGGAAATTACTGGGTCACATTATTTCTAAAGATGGCATTAGAATTGATCTAGACAGGATCCAGGCTATCCTGCAAATGCCCCATCCAAGGAATGTAAAAGAATTACAAGGTTTTTTGGGGAAAATCAATTTTCTAAGAAGGTTTATCCCAAACCTGGCTGAACTAAGCAGATTTCTTAACAATATGCTGAAAAAGGATTCCAAAGTTAAATGGACAGTGGAGGCTAACCAAGCTTTTGAAGGCATCAAGTTTGCCCTTACCCAAACCCCTGTCCTAACTAACCCTCAGTTTGATAGAGAGTTCATCATATTCTCCTTTGCCTCTAAGCACACAATTGTTGCAGTTTTACTACAAAAAGATGACCAAGGGAATGAGAAACCCATTGCTTTCTTTAGTAAAGCCCTCAGAGATGCACCTTTAAAGTATCAAATCATGGAAAAGCAGGCTTATGCTTTGGTTAAAGCCATTAAGGACTTTAGGATTTACATCCTTTATTCACATGTTATAGCCTATGTGCCAAGCCCAATTGTCAAAGATATACTCACTCAAGAAAACTTGGAGGGTAGAAGAGGAAAATGGATTGCAAACATTCTGGAATTTGATATAGAAATAAAGCCTACAAAACTAATAAAAGGGCAGGGCTTGGCTAAATTAATGTCTGAAACAAATTTTCAAGCCCTAGACATCAACCAACTGGACAGTGAACCGGAGCTGGCGACTCCAAAGATCAATGTAGCCTTTGAACAATCCCCCTGGTATTCTGATATTTGTTATGTGTTACAAAACCTGTGTGCTCCCCCAGGGCTGTCCAGAACTAAGTGTAGGTTCTTAAAAATGAAAGCTTTGAAATTCTGTGTCATGGAAGAAAATCTATTTTGGAAAAACCATGAGGGCATCTTGTTAAATTGTCTGATTGAAAATGAAGCTAATAAGATAATGGAAGAATTTCATGCAGGTGATTGTGGTGGGCATCTATATTGGAAGTCCACTGTGGACAAAATACTTAGAGCTGGATACTACTGGCCCTCTATTTTTTCTGATGTCAAGAAATTCACTACTGCATGTCACAAATGTCAAGTATTTGAAGGAAAGAGACAATTGTTGCCACTGCCTCTAAGGCCTATTGCAACAGAGAGACCATTTCAACAATGGGGTCTGGATTTCATTGGAGAAATCAATCACTCATCTTCAGGCCAACATAGATGGATTCTGACAGCAACATACTACTTCACAAAGTGGATTGAAGAAATCCCATGCAGACAAGCAAATGATTCCACCATCATACAGTTTCTTGAGACCAATATCCTTGCTAGATTTGGATAACCTGATAAAATAATAACAGACAATGCTGCTGCTTTCAGATCTAAAAAGATGGTCAGCTTCTGTCACAAATTCCACATTACTTTGGGCCATTCTACTGCATATTATCCCCAAGGAAATGGCCTGGCAGAATCATCAAACAAAATCTTGGTAAATATGATAAAGAAAGTGTTGGAAGAGAACAAGAAGAATTGGCATAAGAAACTTGTCAATGCCTTATGGGCAGATAGATTAACAACCAAAAGATCAATTTGGGTCAGCCCATATGAGTTAGTCTATGGATTAGAAGCCAAATTCCCCTCATCACTAGGGATCCCTGTTATGAAGCTACTCCAAGAAAGTCAAGCTGAGCCCAATGATATGCAAAGAAGGGTGAATCAGATTATATGCTTGCAGCAAACCAGGGACCAAGTCTATAACAGAGTTCAGATCTTACAAGAAAAGCTCAAGAAAGCTTTTGATAGAAGGACCAAGGCTGAGGATTTTAACATGGGTGACAAAGTTCTCAAGTGGGATTCAAGGAGAGAAGACAAAGGAAAGCATGGAAAGTTTGATTCCCTTTGGAGAGGACCATTTCTCATCCAAGCAATACAAGGAAATAACACCTACTTTCTTGAAAATCTTGATAAAACTGATTTGGATGAAGGTCCTGTCAATGGCAGGATGCTGAAACACTATTTTGACTACCTTCCATAAATGCAGTATGGCTGCCCTTGTACATAATTTACTATACATAGTGTTTTCTCTAAGTATACAAATAAATTGATTTCAAGAATCTTGCAGAGGCAGGAGAAGACTGTGCTTCAACAAGTTTTATAAATATGACAGTCTGCAATTTTGAGGTTTCAAGGATGAAAAAGCTCCAAGTTTTGAAAGGAGTAGCCAAAGGGCCAAGGCACACTGACCTGCTATTCTTGGTCTTTCAAAGAAGAAAAACCATCCCTCCATGTGGAGCCACTGTTGGATACCTATACCAATAGATTTCATATTTCATGATTGACAAATTTTAAATGCCAAATATGCTCTACTTTGCTGATACAAAGATCCCATATTTTTCAAGGAAAGACAAGGTGTGTACATGCCTTCAGGCCTATTAAAGTTTTGATGGATGATCCCACAGTCTAATCTGGATCATGCCATGTTTCAATTTTGGTTGTAGAATAGAGAAAGAAATCTATCCAAACTGTTTAATCTTGGCAGATCAGTAGTTAGGCAGAGAAACTAAGGTTCCCAACTGCTTAATCTGGGGCCTTGGAAGAAATAAGGGTAGTACTAGATAGGACATCAAAGGAAAAAAGCCAATGGAAAAGAAAAGGCACATAAAGGGTCTGCAAGTCTAAATGCACCCTCCAAGAAGAAAGAAAAAATGCTAGGCAAGTAGGGGGGTAGGTAGATGAGGTTGCAGAAATGGAGGGCCATCACCAATTGGCCTATTAAGTGCAAAAAACTTATGCCAGTCAGGGTGTGGGCATCAAAGAAAAAGAATGAAGGACAAGCACTGGAAGCATGACTAACTTCCCCAGTTTTCCCCCAGAAGTCATTTCTTACTAACATCCCCAGGGGCCTTGAGATCTTCTCAGGTCTCCAGTCCTACTCCTTTACATCACAAACCACTTGGCCAAACCATGGAGTTCAAGCATGAAAAGAAGCCACATTTCTTGTGTAAAAACATCCTTGTTGTATCATTTTCATCTATCCTCAATACCCTAAGTCAAGTTCCATTTTACTTGGTTTCACCCCTTCACTCACCTCACAAACCATATTAATCACTAACCTATGTTACAGCTCCCCAATTTCCCCCTTCCCCCAGTGCTGGAGATAAATCCCTTCCTTGGGAAATATTAACCCCTCAAGGGTTAGTATTAGCCCTAAGCCCTCCTAAACAAATATGGATTCGAGAAAACTATGGTTGAAAGGGGCAAAAACACCTTCCCCGCTCTTAATAACCCTCTTTCCACTTTCTCTGCCCTAAACCCTTCTTTATAAAGTTTGAAATAATAAACTTTGATAAAAACCGCGGTCAAATAAACCCCAAAAAACCCAAAAACCTATGGTTATAAACCCCCCCGCGCCCATTTATTAAACAATTATTAAATTAAACGGGTGGGTCCCCTCTGTTTAATGCGTCGGCATATCCCGATCGCCGCCAGCTGTCAGATCTCCCGCCCCGCCATCCAACGGTGGGCGGTCGATCCGCCCACAAAGCTGCCCGGCCTTTTGCATCCGGGGGATGGGCGGTATTGCCGCCGTACCACTGCCACGCGTCAGGCGCGAGAGTTGTTCGCTGCAACCCCCCTCCAAACCGCTTACCACCTAAGGGCCTGCCGGGGAGACCGCTTACCACCCTACCCCTCACGCTGATGTCACGCCTTCTTCAGCGTGACGTCACCCCACTTTTCCGCTGCCGTGCCTCCATGTAACCCCGGCCCCACGCATTGCCCTGTCCTCCCTTCCACCGTGTCAATGCCACCTGGGCGCCCACGTCACCTGGCACGTCACCTCTTCCGTACCGGGCCCCATGATGACGTCAGCATGACGTCATCACAAAAAGGCACCAATTCACCCGAAATGCATAAAAAGGAGTGAAAACCGTTATTTCTTATCATTTTCTGCAAAACAACCCGGAGCTCCGCTAAAGGCGAAATTCAAATTCCAACGGTCGAAAAGCAAAAGTGATCCGCTAGAATTGCTGCCGCCCCCATTGTCGACTCAACCGCACACAATTCAACCAGATCGACCGCTGCAAATGCCCGTACACCATTAAAACATGTATTTTATCGCAGACATCCTTTTGTCCCCTGTTCTTCATACAAATCCTATTTCCTGCTCAATACAACTTAATTTAAGAACCCACATTGCTGAAATTCACCTCAGAAAACTACCAGAGAAACCTCTGTAACCCCTGCACAAAAGAAATTTCAGGGAAACCCGTGACCCGTGGTAAAAACCTGCCTAGTTTTTCATAAAAAGCAGCTAAAGAGCCAAGCTACAGGTGGAAACAAATGAGTTGACATTTCCCTCACCTCTGCTAAAGCACTCCTCTGCAAGTAACCAGCTAACCAGCTCAAAAACACTCTGTTTCCTCAAACAGAGTGCCCCACAGATTAAATAAGCCTGTGACAGCCCCCTTGAACTACCAAAACTGCTCACTGCAAACAGAGAGCAGTAGACCATTCCTCAGAACTCACACCAAGCCTGGAACACAGTAAAACCACCAGTAAAAACCAAGACAATGGCAACTTCAGCTGCTCTGGATGTTTTGCCCATAAATCCACCCAACAGGGAGCTAGAGGTTATACCTTTGGTGGACGATGATGCTCTCATCACAGATTTTGTGGCAGAGAGAAATCATTTGCAGACATATTGTCAATTGAGAAACAGTCACCTGGACAACAGTGACCTGTATGGGGTCTGGCAGTCTAATCTGCCCACTTACTTTCTGCCCTCTGTCAACACTTTCCCAGAAATCATCCATCTGTGTGCAGAGAACTATGACCAGAAGCTCAGGGCTGTGAAGTCTCCATCTGGGAGCATCCTCTTCTATATAACTCCAGACTCCATCAACCAGATGCTCAACTACAAGCAGACTCAGTTACTATACCCCTTCTCCATGGACTATTTGCTGGATGTGGGCTCCAGACTTTCTGATTCAGACATTGATGCCATAGCCAGGAAATTCATGAAGACAGACTGCCAGCCCTCTGGGCCACCTCCTTTCTCATATGAAGATTTCAATGAAGTTGGCAAGCTATTGATAGACATGTTGACCTCTGTGCTGGGGTTCACCACAAATAAACATGTTTATATAACTGTGCTAGTCATGCTCTCTGCATACAGCCTTATGAAGCCCCCTGCTATGAAATACAACTATGCCAAGTACATTTCCATCAAGATACATGATCAGTTGACAAGGCTGGACAGGGAGGCAATATTCAAATATTCATCATATATCTACCACTTATTCTTGTACTACCAGACATATAGCTTCCAATTCTGAATCAAGAAGCTAGACTCACAGGGTGAGAGAAGGTCTGTGATTTTCTGGTCTTCAGTCTTCCACCAAGTCCATAATTCCCCCTACTCATACTGTGAGTTCATTGATCAATTTGTATATCTAGTCATCTGCCTCTTAAAAAGGACTCCTCCTATGAGACTATCCAAGGATATGCAGAAGATTTTGCAGCTATCCAGAAGCTACAAAATTGGTGATTGGTACTTGTACCAAAACCACTCTGTCATCAGAATTTATGGCTGTGAGCTCTGTCCCTACAGACTCCCAAAGTATGTCCCCATGAGGCTATTTTCTCTGGAGTATTATAGGCAGCTTATAAACTCCGACCTAACACACTTTCACAGTGCCAAGAAGAAGGCCAATCTGAAATTCAGAGATCACTTAGGCCCATTTACAATGAACAAAAAAGATGGTTGGCAAGAAGCTGACCAAATACTAGGGTAGCAACTCAAACTTAAGAGAAAGTTCTGGTGGTTTATGACCTGAAGGTTCATATTGCAAAGGAGGGTTAAATATAGGTTACTAGCCTATAAACACTGCCCCACTTCCTCAATGTACAACATTTGGCAATCAAGATGGAATGGGTGGCCTGGATCAAAGTAGAGGAATTGACTCAGGAAGAAATAATGGAGCAAAATGTAAAGGACTTAGAAAAGACTCTTGACTTGGACTCTTGTAAACAGGTCTCCAAGCAAAGAGTCCAACCAGGAGAAGGCACCTCTACTGCCCCAACAACAAAGGACATCCAGCAGGCTCCAGCTACAACATCCACCACAAAAGGAAAGGAGAAAATGGATGAACATCAGCAGACAGAAACAGGGCAACCTAATGCCTCAAAAGACCAGCTAACAGAACAGTCCCCTCCCCTGCAAACTGAACAAACACAAAACCCAGTGTTGCAGACCCCTCTAAATGATGAGAGAGGGAAGAAGAGGGACAAAGAAGAAACCACACCTCCCACAGGGCCATCACAGCAGCCAGAGGCCAAGAGGCCGAGAATAGACCCTGAGGCTGAAGGAGACATAAGTGAAGAGCTGGCAGAAAGCCAAAGCAGGGAAAAACAGACAAACCAACATACTGCCACTAGCTCATTTCAGCTAGAACAGGCTCAGCAGCACACCGTGGAGGTATCTTCCTCCAGACAGCAGGGCAAGAAGCCAGCCACAATCAAAGAGGGTTTCAAGGAGATCAAGGCACAAAATGAGCTGCTAAGAGTGCAGCTATATGAGTAGTTCCTCAACACAACCCCAGCCAAGAAGCAAAGATTAATGGTTGCCTTTGATCTCAAAGAAGAAAATATGATATTCACTCATCTAAGGCCCAAGATCCCAGACCCAAAGACCACAGCAAATTACTACAAGACTAATCTAGAGGTCTTTGCCAAAGACATACACCCCATGGATCAAATTGAGCTACATAAGCAAACTGGGGAGATGGTGTATGCAACACTTGCTGACAGGGCAATGCTGGCCCATCAGCTAAAGGAATCACTAAAAAACACAAACAGACAGCTCGATTTGGAGAGGTTGTCCTCCTCTACCAAAGATAACAGAATAAAAACTCTGGAGGATATAATAATTGATTTGGGGCATGACCCAAAAGATCCAAAGGGTGTCAGAGCCCTTATAAAGAAAAAGGAGGATGATATAGCTGCATTGAGGAGGCAGGCAAAATTGCCTCCTACTATCCATCCTGACACAGCAGAGCTTGTTCGAGAAAAACAAGTGGATAATGCTATGGAGTTGCTCCTAGTCATGAACCAGAGGATATTACAGATGGAGGCAGAATTGGAAAAAGCTATGCAGGACAAGCAAGGGGAATCTGCCTCCCAGCCACCACAGACCTCAACAAACCTCCAATCTGCCCCTCCAGCACAAATAACTACAGCTCCTCCTACTGCTCCAGCACCTACCACAGCCACATCAGCAACTGGAGCAACTGTAGAAGCCACAGCAGCAGCAGAATCCAGCCTGAGCATGGAAGAATTAATGAAGGCTGTCAAAGAGCTAGAGAGCCAGGTCACAGAAATAAATGATGCCAAGGAAAAACTGGCCAAGCTGGAGGCCAGTTATGACAAGTCAAAAATGACTGTGGCAGAAAAACAAAGGATAATAAAGGCCTTGGAGGCCAAAGTAAAAACGCTAGAAAAGGAGTTAATGCTAGGCAACACCCTAACAGAAATAAAAAGGATTATTTGGGCCAAGATTTGTCAATCCATGCAGGACCAATGGAGGTCCATTCAAGCCATTTTTGAACAGGTGGAGCTAATAGAAATAGTTCACATAGAGATTCAGAGAGCCAGGACAGCCCTGGGAATAATGCCTGAGCAGGCCACCAAAATGATTCACTTCCTTAATAACCGCACTAGGGAAGAACTGGCTGCTTTACAAATAACCAGCAAGACAGAGACGATCCTCACTGCCAAAAAGGTTCTAACGTTGAGGAATTTCACCCAGACACTAGAGAGGAAGTGCCAGGAAATGAAAGCAGAAATAGATGAATTCAGAGCCAAAATGGCTATTTTGCAGGATAAAGGACTTCCAAGCCTAGTAACTGGTACAGGACAGCTGCTGCCATATAAGCAGTATATGACAAGGGTCAACAGCTATGTAGAAAACCAGATCACAGCCTCCAGCAGCTCCATAGAAGAAACAGGGCCTCCATCTGGGCAGACCCTCTATGACAAGCTGGAGAATCTATTCTTCATAGAGCATGAGATTAATCATCTATTTGAGGTGCCTCCTAATTTTTATAGACACACAGAGGCAGATGAGACAGTGGTGAAGATGAGAAGACATCAGCTACCCTCGGCTGATTGGTGGCAAGCAATGTTGGAAATTTTGCCTAGATAATTCCACTTTGCTTGTTTGCCTTTTTGATACAGGTCAGTAGGATAGGTCAGCAGAACAGGTCAACACATAGGTACAGCAAGCAGCATACAGGTGACTCAGCAATCCACTCAAATATCAGGCCAGAATGAACGCAGCATTTAAAGCACTGCTACCGCCTATTTTTACAGCCAAAAAGTCAAATCTGTCTGACAAAGGAATGTTGGCTATCTCAGCATTTAAAAGTTACATTTATGTATCATTTACTTTTTGTAAGAGAGTTGGTGGTGCAATTTATTGCACCATAACTCTCCACTAAGATATTTCATACCCTATTTTTGTATATATATCCCCTCAGATAATGCATTGAGTGTCGGTTGTAATAGAATTCTTCCTGAAGAGCTCTGGTGTATACTGAAGACTTTTTGATAATAAAATTGCTGATGGAGATTGCTGGTGTCAATGCTATTTGAGATGGATATGTAAAGCTCTGTGTTGTTGCAGAATTCCTGTGTCATTTGCTGAATCAATAAGTTTTCTCTTAACTGTATATGTGTTTCCTGTTATTCCACAATTTCATGTTTTTCTTAATCTTGGTAAATAGAGAAAAAGAATAGCTTAGGATTTGGTCCGAACACCCTATGCTCAATCTCTATTTCTAAATATGTTTTCTGCTGGGTTAGCCATAGATATGAATTCTTAATTGCTCATATTTAAACTTATCCTAAACATGGTGAATACTGTTTAAGAATTCTTAACTGCTCTTAAGCATTACTTTCATGTTTTCTTCATTAGCATAGTGGAAGATTCTTAATTGCCTTTCACTTACTAATTTTCCACTTCTCACCAACAAATCTGATAAATTGTTTTAACACATGCCTAACTTGCTCTGCAGCAACACTTTGTCTCCACACATCCATTTCCTAGAGCACTAATATCTCAGACCCCATTGCCCAATGGAACAGACTGTCTTGTAAGTCTATATTTTAGTTCTAAAGGAAATCATCAACCCACCAAAACCAAACAAGCAGTGCCTCCTAATCATAACTAGTCTAAACACTCATCAAACAAAGCTAAAACTATAAGAGAGAGCCCTCTCTGGTTACAGGTAGACTAGGACCTATAGCTACAAGATTGGTTAGTGGTTACCTCTGCAGCCATTCCCTTGGGAGTCAAAGGGAACAACCTGAGTGATAACAGGTTCGAGATGGATCTACAAAGTTAAGCAGGCAGCTGACGGGAGTGTGGAGAAATACAAAGCAAAATTTGTTGCCCGAGGCTTTTCACAGATTGAGGGGATCGATTATGAGGAGACCTTTGCACCTGTCGCAAGGTATTCTTCCATACGGACGACTCTTGCTCTCTCAACGTAGATGGGATGGCACATTCATCAGATGGATGTGAAGACTGCGTTCCTCAATGGAGTCATTGAGGAGGAGGTGTACATTGAGCAACCCGAAGGCTTTGAAGTCTTCAGCAGCGAGCCGCATGTGTGCAGGCTCAAGAGAGCGCTATATGGGTTAAAGCAAGCACCACGTGCTTGGTACACACGAATAGACAACTATTTCACAGGACTTGGATTCTCCAAGAGCGAGGCGAATCCTAACCTATACCAGATTGTGGTGGAGGGTAAGTTTCTTATCATTGTACTATATGTTGATGATTTGATTCTAACGGGTGATGAGCTGTTGATACTGTCATGCAAGAAGGATCTTGCTACAGAGTTTGAGATGAAGGACTGGGGCCTCCTTCACTATTTCCTAGGATTGAAAATATGGCAACGCAATGGTGGATTGTTTGTTTCTCAGGGCAAGTATGCTCGGGAGATACTGGAGAAGTTCAACATGCATGGCTGCAAGCCTGTTGATACTCCTCTTCCTGGAGGTTAGAGGAAGGAGTATGCCACTTCGGGAGAAGAAGTGGATGCTACTGTTTATCGACAGTTGGTGGGGTCACTGATGTATTTGGTCAATACACGACCTGATATATGCTATGCAGTTAACCAACTTTCACAAGCTATGGTTAAGCCTACCAAGCTCTTCTGGAAGGCGGGCAAGCATGTATTGCGCTACTTGATAGGCACATCGGGATATGGTTTGTGGTACAGACAGGAGGATGAGGTGAAGCTATGTGGCTTCAAGGATGCAAATTGGGCAGGGAGCCCAACGGACAGAAAGAGCACATCAGGAGGGGTCTTCAGTATTGGATCGACAACAGTTTCTTGGTATAGCAGGAAACAGAGATCCGTGGCACTTAGTTCAGCGGAGGCCGCGTATATGGCAGCAAGTTTGGCTGCATGCGAGGCTATATGGATGAGGAAGATCCTAGTTGGTTTGTTCGGTTCTCATTTGGATCCTACTGTGATTTACTGTGATAACCAGAGTTGCATTAAAATCTCGGCTAATCCTGTATTTCATGATAGATCTAAACATATTGACATCAGGTACCATCATATCAGAGATTGTGTGCAGCGGAGGATCATGTTGCTTTCGTACATTCCAACGGAGGATCAGGATGCTGATATTCTGACGAAGGCTCTCACCAGGAGCAAATTCGAGTACCACTGAGGCAGGACAGGGGTTGCTGATAATCCATATCTTGTTGAGAGGGAGTATTGAGATTGCAACAAGATGATGGAGCTTAGCGAAAAGAGTTGCCTTCACTAAGTGGGCCCACAGGCTATTTTTGGCGCAAGTCTATTTTTAGACTATGTCTATTTTTAGACATATGGATCATGTCTATGGATTGCAGGTTGCTGTTTATGGATGATTGATCAAGTTGGAAAAAATAGATGGACTTCTATTTTTAGACCACAACGGAGTGACACCATAGCGGAGTGACTGCTCAATCTAAATATAGAACAGTCAAATATTATTAGCTCATAATAATATTTAGACTATAAACTTTGTCTTATTCTCTTGGAGCACTTCAGGATGAGCTACGGATGTGGTACATCCAGATCCCAGAAGGAAATACGTGGTTACCTATGGGATGACTAATATTTGCATGCAGGACTTCAGTTAGAACTCAAGTGAGTTGAGTTTAGTGGACTGGAGGTGCAGTTTATGGAGTTGTGTTCAGTTTAGCTTTGTTAAACTGGTTGTATTTAGTCTAACTGGCAAATAGACTAGAGATGAGTTGGTTGAATTAGTTATTAATTAATTCACAATTTATTAACTTATAATACAACTAATGAATACATCAGTTAACTCAGTTGCATGTCAGTGCATGTTCAGTTCAACAGGGACAGGTGGTAGAGAATCAGATTGCTATCAGTTGTGACTATAGTTGTGCACCAGATCTTGCACAATCAAGGGATTGAGTATGCCAATGAGTTTGCCCACGTATTTGCCCACATTTTAGCTTATGCTCACATCCACAAAGTTTGAGTGACTATTTTGCAGATGAAAAACGAGTTTGGTGAGCCATTCTCATCAGTTCTTGAGCAGGTATTGAGCAGTGGAGGCAAGCAAGCAGTGGAAGAGATTTGGAGATCAGATCTGAGTTGTATTGTGTGTAACAGAGGTGGAGATACTTGTGAGAAGTATTATGCTGTGTAATGTTACATGACTCAATCATTAATATACAGATAGTTGGGGATTTTAGCGAGATGCTTTCCCCGGGATACATACTGTGTTAATGTGTGAATGCTCTTGATGTTTTATTGTTATTGATGCTGCTATATAGATTATCAACGTAGAGGAGCTTATGTATTGTGTATGTTTTCCGCAATAGTACATGATCAGGATAATCTCCATTGAATATGTGTTAAATTATTCAAAATTTCTACAAAGAGTGAAATTGAATGTATGGTTGTAGAAACGCTAGAGGTCAATATAATTCAACCTAGTTAAAGTTATTTCTCTATTCTAGTAGTATTGGTGCATAAGAAGGATCAATCATGGCATATGTTTCTGGATTATAGGGAGCTCAAAAAGATCACTATTAAAGATAAATTTCCCATTCTTGTCATTTATGAATTTTTAGATGAATTACATGGAGAGATTTACTCCACTAACTTGGTTCTTCATTTAGGATATCATCAAATTCGAATGAAGGTTGAATAGATTTTGAAAATAGCATTCAGATATCACGAAGGTCATTATGAATTTTTGGTCATGCCTTTTAGCCCTACTAATGCACCTTCCACATTCCAAGGTTTGATGAATTGCATTTTCAAACCCTTCCTTGGAAAATTTGTGTTAGTATTTTTTTATGATATACTAATCTACAACAAGTCTTGGAATGATCATGTTCAACATATTGATAGAATGCTCAAACTATTGGAGGAGAAATAATTATATGCAAAGACCTCCAATGTTTTTTTAGAGTACAAGAGGTGGAATATTTGGGCCATATTGTATCTCATGAGGGCATTAAGGTAGACCCTAAAAAAATTAAAGCCATTGAGGAATGGAAAATCCCCACAAACCTAAAGCATCTTCAAGGATTTCTTAGGTTCAGATGGTATTATCACAATTTTGTTACGAATTTTGGGAGAATATTAGTGCCTCTAACAACATTAGTAAAGAAAGATGCATTTTCTTGGACTCCAAAAGAAACTAAGGATTTTGAACATATGAAAGAGGCAATGTGGCAAGCATCGGTCTTCTCTACACTAGAATTCACAAAGACATCTAATGTGGAATGTGATGCCTCAGGAAATGGAACTGTTGTTGTTTCAAAGAAAGAAGGAAGACCCATTTCTTTTCAAAGTAGTCCAATCAAGGAAAATATTTTTCAAAAAACTATTTATGAGAATGAAATGTTGGAAATACTACATGCACTAAAGAAATGATAAAATTACCTAATGGGAAGACACTTCAAGGTAAAAATAGATAATGATAGTCTTAAATACTTATGGAACAAAGATTATCTTCAAAAGAGAAACAAAAATGGGCCAAAGGGTTTTTGGTTATGACTTTGAAATCATCTACAAAAAAGGGAAGATTTTTTTTTTTTCAAATCCCCTCTCAAGAAAGGATGATGACGTGAAAGAATTGCTCTATGCCATTTCCATTATCCAACTGGATTAGATAATTTAAGTAAAGGATGAATGGAGGAATTATGACAAGGTTTGGATACTCATTCAAAAGTTGCAGTAAGATCCCAATACATCTGATACATTTATCCTAAAAGATGATTCATTATGGTACAAAGATCACTTATATATCTATAAGAACTTCCAACTCAAACACAATATTATTTTGGAATTGTACACTTCCCCCTTAGGAGGGAATGCAATATTTTTAAAAACTTACCATAGGGTCAAGAAGGAATTTTTTGGGATGGCCTTAAATTTGATATTTAGAAGTTTGTGGCAGAACGTTTGGTTTTCCAACAAAATAGAGTTGAGACAATTAAGATCCCAGGTCTATTACAACCTTTAGCCATTCCAAGTAAACATTGGGAGGAGGTCTCAATCTATTTTATCACAGTTCTAGCTACACTTCGAGATACCATGAACATGGTTTTAGAAAAGGACACAATATTTCTTAGTGCATTTTGGGATCCATTGTGGGAGAATATAAAAACAAAGTTGAAGAGGTCTACAACATTATGTCCACAAAAATATGGAAAAATAGAAGTAGTCAATAGGCCTTTGGTGCAACTCTTGAAAGGTTACAATGAAAAGCATCCAAAGACCTAGGACAAAAATATGGTATATATGCAACACTCCTATAATAGAGAAATCCACTCTTTTAGTGGTAAGTTCCCACTTGAAATTTGTTTTGGATATTTTCCGCCTTCACTTTTGGACATTTCATATGAGAAATAAGGAGGACTAAGGGAGGATATCATAGGGTATTCCTTAAGATAGAAAACTTCCTTGACAATATTAGGAAGATCAATATATTTGTAAAATAAACATTGTGTAAAAGTCATAGGAAAAATACAAGGCTAGGAATGATAAATACAGAACAAAGAAGACTTCAAGGCGAGAGATAGAGTATGGTTATAGTAGAATAGGGAGGGTCCTAGTAATAAAAATCAAGGATATGTAATACGACCCTTTTAAGATACTAGAGACGATGGGAGATAATGCCTAAATATTTATTTTACCCCCATACATACACGTTTAATCAATGGTGAATGTAAAAAATCTAAAACTCTATGAGTCGTCCATGCTAGAACACAAAGAGAAAAAAATTCCTACATTTAGTAAACGATTTGACACAAGATTCTTAGGAAGAGTTGACAAAGTACACACTTTCGCATAAGAGGTCCAAAACTGCAAGATAGGGGATGTTGTAATCTAGTGAAAATAATGCATTGGTTACTAGTAGGAAGGAACAACAAGTAAACCACATAACTATGCAATACATGGACGAGTAAATATACACAAAGTAGTGGAGATCCAACAAATCAAAACTTATGATATATATCCTCAACAAAAAATAAAAAATAGTACATAGAGTTGAGTAGATGCATATATATGCTACACAGATAGTTACAATAATTTAATTATCTCAACCAACTTTACCAGACTATTTTGGTCAATTGACTCAGCTAGAGATCCAATTAACTTACAATACATTATTTTAGTGTGTCAACTCGACTGGGCTAGTTGATTATCCCCTTCAACATCTCCCCCACCCTCAATTCCCTCTTCATCCCAAAGAAGTGGGAGTATTAGAGAATTACAAAATTTGAGAAGTGTAGTGAAGAGGATAGAAGAATAAAAAAGAGAGAATAAGAAAATGGATGCTAGCTTGCTGATAGTAAAATCACTTTGTTGTCAATGGAGATGGTTATGCTTCTAGTTTTTATCGTTTGAGTTGGTCAACTAACACTATAGGCTAGTTGTATTTTGATGTTTTTGCTCCTCTCATGGGACTTACAATATGAATTAATATTCTTTTCCCCCCTTCGGTCCAATTAGACCCCTCGAATTCTAATTCTGGAATGTTGAATTGTTGCTCAAGTGTTGGTGCACATTTCAATGTGCCTAGTTTAAAAAATTAAAGCTTGGGACAGGGTGGAGTTGGTTGATTTAATGGTACTTAGGTAGCAACCTATCCAAAAACCATTTGGTATACTATCTATGAAAGTGTTTGAATATATTGGTTGAATATTGACTAATATTTTAGGTATGACCAAGATTGAACCTCCAAAATTCATGTCTAGCAAATACTGGACTTTGTCGACCAAAGAGATTTCTTGGGTAAGGCGTGTGTTGGGTACGACTTGTTATTACAACTACTAAAGTTTGACATTGATACTTTGTAGTTTCTCAATGGTGTTGGATGCTTCGATCTATGCTTTCTTACCATCCCTTAGCCATTTTACTTATTCTTGCATTATCTTCACCTGCAACTTCTTCCCTTTCCAAATTTGGTTCTCTAATGCACTTTTGGCCTGAATTTCAAATATGTTATTATGTCACAATGTCGAGTCCTGAACTAGCATTTTCGATGCTCACAATTGACTATATGTATTCGAAAGATAAGTTGACCAATTATTAAGAATTTCTCCAAGTGTGGCTACACTGTCCAACTTTTTCTCTACACTCTATTTGTATTTCATGAATATTTTATACTCAGTGCTATATGATGACCAACAATTATTGACTTCCTTGTTACTTCACTTGTTGTTGTAGCTAGTCAACCTAGTCATTTGTTTGCACATTTTGATCTGCCAATTGGTATACTAACCTCTGAATGGTAGCCATTCGATCATCAATTAAGGTGAGATATCTAATTGGATTTTTTTTAGCTTGTCCCTATAACACATATATCATTAATATTGGAATAAAATTCTGGATCTAGAATTTAAAAATAACCGAAAAATTGAATTATAATGATGTTTTTATAATAAAATTATTCCAATTTTAGTGAAATCTTTGTTCTATCAATCACTTTCTTTTTCCATCACCCACTAGATTATATATTTTTTTATTGTAGACAATTTTTTTTTTTATTTTCAAAAGAATATCTTAGATCATATGGTAGGGAGTCTGATTTGTCTTACACTTTTGGTTTTCTAATTTTTTTCCTTATCCTTTTTCATACAACTTTTTCAATGATCATATCACTATTTTTCAAGAAAATGTTTCCATTGGAGTCAACTATGTAGCTTCTTGTTGTGTTTAGTGTGTGTCTTATGTGTCTATTATCTTTGGTTCACTATTCACAAGATTTCCCTTACCTAGGTCGACCGGTTTGACATGTTATAAAGATATTTCCTAGGTATTGACCTATTTCTCGTTTTGTGTTTGTTAACCACCATTCTTCCTTACAACTTGTGTTGAGTCATGAATGGTGAATTTGTTTAAGGTCGATGTTTGGACATGTTGTTTCTATTTTTCACCTCCACTTGGATGACCCTAGATCAAATTTTTTTTTGGTGTTCCCCTTAGGGAAATCAATTGTGTTTTCATTATATGTTGTTGTTGGCTTGTATGGGCCTGACCCAGGTTTAGAGATGATTTAGCCAAACAAATCCAGGTACTACTTGCCCTTTTGGCAATAGTCCACGGAGCATGGACTGAGGTCTCACCTGAAGTAGTATGGGAGGGTGCTAGAACTAGGTTTTCACACCCTAGAGATGTCTAATGGTTTTTGGGTGGTCCGCGGTTTGACCTTGTGCACATGTTGCTACGCGCACCTATCAGTACCTCGCAACCTACAATGCTGCCTTCATGCAGCCCTATTCGAGGCGCAATCCATGTTATTGCTCAAGTTCCTTACTATTAACCTAAGATTATCTGGTTACTTAACTTATCTGTATGAGTCCAATTATACTTAACAGTTTTCAGTGTTTATATAAGTGCGCGTGATAAAAAAACAATATAGATGCATTAGAAAGTAATACAAAAGCAAATACACAATATTTGAAATCAAACTTCTCTTTATTATTCTTCCTCTTGGGTTACAGACTCAACTCCACCCTGCGCACTCAGCCACAGGGGTCCACACACTCAATTGCAAACTCTACTAGGCCTCCATGCACTCAGCTGCAGAGCCTCTTCCTACTACGACAACCCAAGACACTTAGGCTTCTTCTCTATCCGCTACTAGATCATTACATCAATCCATCTATTTCCCTCCTTACAACTTAGAGCCTCACTCTTATTTATACAATCCCATGGTCCGCAGACCATGGGTAGGCTGATATGACATTACATTACATTACAAAACTGAGGGCGAACAACCCTATGATTCAATGTACATTTTGCGCTCCACACCTGCAATTTGCGAAGCCTTACAACATACTTGACCAAAAGTTGGACTTTGAGAACCAAACATGTTGTGGGCAGATTCCATGCCCAACAGGTCCCTAACACAAACATCATGACTTGCCCTTGAGTCACTCTATCGGTGTGACGATCTTGGCGTGAAGTCCCTCCAACTAGCCTTGAACGGCCTGAATTTCTGTAGTGCACTACGCTTCTGCCTACTGAACCTATTGCATTCTCGCTTCTGAGCCCTTTGTGTCTTAATTGTGTCCTTACCTCTATACCAACATCTTCTTCGTATGTTTATAGTCCCGTGCCCTTGTCTGGCTCCTCAAGTTGCGAAGAATGTGCTTTGGCCAGCTAGTCAGATAGTTAGCTCACCTATGTAGGGCTTCAAGCGGCTGCCGTTTACTTTGCCTGGGAAGGGTTCTCCATTTAGTTTGGCTAGTTGGACCACACCTTCGTCTGTGACCTCCTTAACCACATATGGTCCCAGCCAGCGCATTCTGAATTTTACCAGAAATTTTTCAAACTTACTGTCATATAGCAGCACTAAGTTTTTTACCTTGAAGGTGTGCAACTTGATATGGTGGTTGTGTCAGGCCATCTCATGTTGCTTTTTTACCTGATGATGAAATCCAGCCAGAAATCGTTCTTCCTCGAGTTCTTCTACTTACATGAGCCTTTCTTCCAAAGCTTCCTAGTTTGTCATTCCTGTGAGCACTGCTATGTGCAGACTAGGTACGATGTATTCCATCGGCATGAAAACTTCCGTGCCATAGACTAATCGAAAAGGTGTCTGTCCCATCAATTTTTTTCACATTTTCCTATAAGCCCATAGTACGGTAGGTACGCATAGGTCCTAGTCATTTCACTACATGTTGCACACTTTCATCAGTGTAGTCTCTAGTATTTTGTTGAATGCCTCTACAGTCCTGTTAGCTTGTGGGTGGTACGATGTACTTTTCTGATGATACACTTGGAACTCTTCTATGATCGTGCTGATGGTTTCATTCAAGAAATGTGTTCCACAATCACTCATTAAGATTTTTGGGCAGCCAAATCGAGTCAACACGTTTTTGAGCAAAAACAAAGTTGATTTCCTATTTTTCAACTGGCTACAATGTCATTTGTGGATTTAATGGCATCTCATCCCTCCGTGATGGTTTTCCAGTCCTTTGACATATATTGCAGGCCTTACAGTTTCAAAACCTGGTGCAAGGTTGGCCACCATAACCCTGTGTGAAGAATCTTCTATGCGGTCACGCATCCTGGATAGTGTCCTCTTGCAGCGCCCCCATGTTCTTCTATGAGGATCTGACCTCATTCAAATTTAGGTATGTATCTTCGGAATATCTCATCATTACCCATTTTGTATAGGTGCCCTACGATGACAAAAAAGTTCTTCGTGTGCACCACCAATTCCTTTTTTTGTTGGACTGAGTATTCCTTCGGTGCAGTCCCTTTCATTAGAAAATGGATTATATCTTCGAAGTGTTCATCCACGACGCACACTACAAAGAGTTGTGCATTAGGTAGTCCCTCCTCTAAATTCGTTGGTTCCTCGCCTGCCTCAATTTGTGACAAGTGATCTGGTCCTACATTTAGCGTCTCGGCTTGACTATGACCTTAAAATCATATTCTTGGAAGAGTAAGAGCCATCTGCATATGAGGCTTATTCACCAGGTATTTTGATGCAGAATGGTTGGTATACATATTGAAATGTCCATCGAGTAAATAGTGTTAGTATTTTTGGACCGCGTACACCATTGCTAACCCCTCGTGCTCGGTTGTGGAATAATTCTTTTCTTCTTTGGAAAATCTCTGACTTGCAAACACAATTGGGTGATCCACGCTGTCCACGCCCTCCTGTGTGAGTATTTCTCCTAGTGCAATACACAACACATCAACATGTACATGAAATTCCACATCCCATTTTGGGAAGACCAGGATTGGAGTGGAGGCCATTTTCCCCTTGAAGACATCCAAATTGTTCATGCAATCATCATTCCAACAATATGTAACATCCTTTTTCAATAGCTTTTCCATTGGCATTGTTATTTAGACAAAACTTTTGATGAACTTCCTACAATATCCGGTGTGTCCCAAAGTAGCGTGTAGTTGTTTAACACTTTGTGGTGCTTCCAAATTTAGAATAAAAAAAATCTTCGCAGGGAACACCATCAGTCCTTATTTGCAGACCACATGTCCCAACAGGTTTCCAAAGGGGACGAGGAATGTGCACTTCTTAAGGTTCAGTGCAATCTAGTGTCAGCGACAAGTATCCAGCATCAAGGATAGGCTTGCTACATGGTGCTTAACTAATCCAAAGACAGTCCAATCATCCAAATATACCTCTAATAACTTGTGGGTGTATTCTTTGAACACAGCCACAACGATGCGCCAAAAGATGGCTAGCACGTTCTTCAATCCAAACGGCATAACGGTGTATTGAAAGCAGCCCCATTCTGTTGCGAAGGTCATTTTTCTCCTATCTTCTGGTGCGATCTTCATCTGATGGTACCCCAAGAACCCATCTGTGAGTGAGTATGCTTCCTGACCACCAACATTCTCCAGTACTTCATCTGTGAATGGTGTCAAGAATGGATTATGTACGCAAGCGTCGTTCAGCTTCCTGAGGTCCATGCATACTCTTATTTCTCCCTTCTACTTTTTCTCCTGTACTATCATAGGTCTAACCCAGTTGGATTCTTCCACTAGCTCAATAATTCTAGCTATAAGCATTTTGTCTAATTCTTCGTGAACCTTTTCTTTATATTTCGAATTCAAGCGCTAAGGCTACTGCTTAACTGGCTTTGCATCGGGTTTCAGGGTGATCTTCATCGTCCCTTAATGGCCAATGATCCCTTTTAAGTCCATAATTTTGGTGAGGAACAAGTCTTGGTATTTATGGAGTAACTCAGTGACCTTATCCACCGTGGCATCATCCCAATAATCCCTAAGCGTTCCATACTTTGGCTCCGCCTCCGTTCCAATGTTTACCTGCTTTGTTTTTTGCGGCATGGTGATGTCGAGATCCTTAATTGATGGTCCTAGAATCTCGTGACGACATTTTGTTTCTGGAATGTTAATATTTTGTGGGTCCTCATCATCCTCCTCAACATTTATGTTATAGCACTCTAGCGCGCAACTCAGTTGTGTCACCCATTTCAGCTAAAGCACTTCTATTGGCTTTTGGAGTATTTTGAAGACAGTTGCTTTTACTGCCTGTAGCGCAACACCAATAGTATCCCACCAATGATCTTCAAATGTGAAAGTTAACAGAAATCCCTCATGCAAGACATCCCATTCACTTGTACCATGGCGGAGCTCTGTTTCCATATACCAATTCATGGGTATGACATCCAGGGTATGATAGAATAAATGTACCCATTCAGGTTGTGTCTCTTCCCCATAAAACCAATTTTGTGAGGTGTGTACATGGATCATCTGGTCCATCATACTAGCCACATCTATGGTTTCCCAAATTGTAGGTGCATCATCCTTCTGCATCCACACCAGTCCTCAAAAATTCCCTGATGCGTACCCCACCACCTTGTAGGCGTTGCGCGCAGTGCCAATTTCAAAGCATCGAACCACTACTGTTTTGGTATTTCATATTTGTTCAGGAATTTATCCACCGCTATCAACCCATCATACAGAGGCATTTCCCTTACCTCTGTTGTGATGTAGCATAGTGATCTAACCATCATGTTGTAATTAAGCGTTGTTACCTCATGCAGCTGATTCTGCCATCGCTCTATTTCTTCATCTGAATCTGAAGTGTAGGAGCTTTTGCGCTCCCACGAAATCCTACCATCTGCAGTTGGGTTCACCCAATCCTATTCTCGCATGATTATCTTGTAGATGCAATCGAGATCGTCATCACTATCATCATCATGCTCCAGTTTAGTGTATCGCGCTCTTTCAACTGGATCTAGCGGTACTACTACACATAGTGACTTTTTCTCAAAAATCATTTTGCACTTCTTTAGATTTATGACTCCATTCATATCGGTGGCCTAGTCTATTCCCAGTAGCACATAATAGGGATTGATGTCATCAAAAATATCTATCACTTCAAAATCTGCCTACATGCTCGCACCTTCAATATCCACCGTTACCCCTTCCAATCTTCCCATGGGCAAGATCTTCTGTTGATTCGCCATTCACAACTGAATAGGATACCATTGTAGCACGGGTCTGCGAACGCGTTCCCAAGTTTATTTTGGTAGTACATTTGCATCTGATCCAAGATCTAGTATTACGTGATCCATTTCATACTCGTCTTTTTATGCCATCAACCTCATTTCTTTTCCTATGTGCAATGCATGCTTTCCAAGTTTTCGGACCACGTGCAGTTCTCTTGACCTCGTGCACCTAGTGATAAATTCTTGTAGTCCTTTTATTGCCTTCCTGTCGTGTAGCAATTTCATGCATGTCTCTAGAAAGGTAGTGAGCATTGAAGGATCTATCCCTGGTTCTAGTTGAACCTTACTACCTGAAGTGGAGGCCTCCATGAAGCTCTTCTTAGCTTCCATGAATATCTCCTTCATGCGCTCTAAATCAAATTCAGGTTCCTTTGTAGGAGCCCTGCGAACCGACACACTTTCTTAGGACTACTTACCTTTATCATCGCCAGTGGTCATACTGCTCCTAAGCATCATGTTTACATTCAGGTCTACTTCGCGCAGCTCAGACCTCATCATCTGCAAATTCTAAGTCAGAGGAAGCTAGAGTACCCATTTTACATGCAGCCTTGCTATCAATGTAGGGCAGTCTTCTACCTCATGATCAAACTGAGTACAATACAAACATGATTTCCTTGTCAGGAGTACAATCGCTGGCATAGTGCCCTGACCCTCTACAATTGTAACAAATTAGTTGTCTGCAACACCTTCCTGGTCCCATTCCACCTCGACCTCGTCCACGCCCCTGAAATTTGGTGCATGCCATTCCTTCATTTGGGTCGATGGCTCGCATTTCGGTTTAAGCCCTGTAGGTAGGAATATGATCCATCATTAGTTCGTAGCTTTTGTAGGTGCATTCATCATGGCCTACCAACCTATAGAAATTACAAAACAATTGTTGGGATGTCTGCGTATACTTCTGCAATAGATGACAATTATCCATAGTGTGTTTTCCTCCTATCTAACAGATCACGCACCATAGTGCAGGTGTTGTGCTTGGGCCTCCTTGTGCCTAAGGTATTAACAACATCGACTCCTCCTCCTACTAAGTAATTCGCTAACACTGGATAATGGTCCTTGTCATGCTCCCGGTATTTTCATTTTATGCACCATACCTCCTCACATGCCTCTGGCTGAGGTGTCGTGTACTGTTTCAAACTCTGCATCTCCAAACATAGATTTTGTAGTTGTGCGTGGATTTGTTGGACTCCCAGACCAGGGTCTTCTATAGGGGTTTCATGCAATCTCATTTCCATCTCCAAAGCTTCGACTTGGGTGGAAAGCTTTTGTTGTGATAGCGTCGTCCTTAAATGCAGTGTTAGTGACGCTACAAACTATGTGTAGTGTTGTCCATTCGTCAAAGGCATGTTGGCTTCGTGAGTCATACTCTTCAATATTTGGTCCGAATCCTAAGGGGTCTCACCCGAGAGCATTGCAATCTCCTTAAACCTGATAATTGATTGTGTCTTCGACTTTTGCCTACTAAATTTCCTATTCATCGCAGTCTGGATTTCTGCAATTCCTGCATTTGGACAATCATTAGAATGCTTAATGTACCATGATAATGCACGATCCTGCAACTCGCTTACCAACGTAGCCTTATTGATATTGTCATCCATGACTCCTTGTGCTTCCCATACCACCCTTACCATGAACCAAAATTGGTCTGGATCTTCATTCCCTACTCCTCTGAATAGCGGTAGTTTGATTGCACTCCCCATACTGAACTGTGGTGGTGATGGAGGTTGGGTGAGTGGAGATGGAGGTGAGGAGGGTGAGACGGGTGATAGTGTAGGTGGAGGTGCTAAGCATGGAATTCACTACCTTATCAGACTGACCACGCTTCTCAGAGAAACTTTCGCAAGCTCTTCCTCGCTTTCCCGCAAGGGTGAAATCAAGGGACTAGTTTCTAATTCTACACTACCTTTGCTTCTGTAGGTCTTTCCGCTTCGCGTAGTCCTAAACATTAGTTTATTCACATAACCAACTTTTCACACAATAGCATCTTAATCCAAGTGTTCAAAGATTTAATATACTTACCGTATGGTCCTTTGAGGAAGTGTCGCTCTGCCACACTATAGTTGATGGTCATATCTATCGTGAACTCAATGATAAATCCTCCTATAATTCAATCAAGCCAATGGTCCACATCTCGTGTGATCTTATCTCTTGAAGCTTCTAGTTTGTGCACTAATTCTAGAGTCCACACGATTGGTTTGTCAAGCCTACACCTTCCTTGACTGTGTGCTAGCTTCCAAATCCACTCATATAACTCAAAAGGAAAGGATGCAAAGAAAATTTCATGGATTTCCGTATATAAGTAGCGCTCCAAGCACTGTTCCTTAGATACTTGCGGATTCCTATTTTCCTGCACCATGAACTCGTGAATCTTCTTGTCCAACCACCCTTCAATTTATTTCTTTATTGGATTCTAGTGACATGACATCAGACATCCATTATGTAGATCTCGGTCCCAGCAATGGAACAATTTGTTGGCTTGTATGGGCTTGACCTAGGTTTAGAGATGATTTAGCCAAAAAAATCCTGGTACTACTAGCCCTTTCAGCGATAGTCTACAAAGTGCGGACCAAGGTCTCACCCAAAGTAGTATGGGAGGGTGCTAGAACTAGGTTTCTACACCCTAAAGATGTCTGATGGTTTTTGGGTGGTCCGCGATTTGACATTGCACGCACGTTGCTATGCACACCTCTCAGTACCTTGCAGCCAACAATGATGCCTTCGTGTAGCCCTATTCGAGGTGTGATCCACATTATTACCCAAGTTCCTTAATATTAACTTGAGATTATCCAATTACTTAACTTATATGTATGAGCCCAATTATACTTAGCAGTGTTAAATGTTTATATAAGTGCGCGCGATAAACAAAATAGTATAGATTCATTAGAATGTAATACAAAAGCAGATACATAGTATTTGGAATCAAACTCCTCTTTGTTATTCTTCCTCTTAGGTTACAAACTCAACTCCACCTTGTGAACTCAGCGGTAGGGGTCCGCGCACTCAACTGTAGACACTTAGACTTCTTCTGTATCTGCTACTAGATCATTACACCAATCCATCTATTTCCCTCCTTACAACTTAGAGCCTCGCTCTTATTTATACAATCCCATGGTCTGCAAACCATGAGTAGTCTGACATGACATTACATTACATTACAAAACTTAGGGTGGACAAGCCTATGAGTCAATGTACATTTCACGCTCCACGCCCGCAATTCGCAGAGTCTTACAACATATTTGACCAAAACTTGGGCTTTGAGCCCCAAAACATGTTGTGGGGGGATTCCATGCCCAACAGTTGTTATGCTTCCTTGTCCTACTCCACTAGCATCTTCTCCTTCACAATTTTGATAAAATTTCTTTCGTGTGGCGTAGTGGTTGTAAAATGTCTAGTCCAAAATATGACCCCAAAAATTCATGTGTCTTCATGAGCTTCTTTGTCACTTTTCCTGTCACTATTATTTCTTCCAACACCTTATTTGTTATTTCATCAAGGAATTATTGTAGTTCCATATTGTCAAGTCTACTATTTGTTGGGTATTCCTCCCAATTGATGTTGATTTCTTGTTGTTTGACATCAACTGATTTGTTTGCTTCGCTGGTCATCAGTTTATTTTAAGACTTTCATAAGGGGATTGACATGTTCACCTTGAAGGGTACTATGTACATTTCATATTCCCTTTCTTCCTCTTGTTCCACATCTATCAGTGCTAGAAAGGCTTGAATCTAGGGTTCCTAAGCATATTCTAGTATTTGGAAGATTGTGTTCATTGGTTGACTTAGCTCATAGAAAATATGCTCAATGAAACTTTTGTATAGGAGTTCATGGGGTTGAACATCATCAAAGTCAGTATACCATACCTTCATCATGTCAAGGCCCAATTGAATATGTGAAGTGCTAGGAAGCATGCATCAAATTTGTAGGGAGACCATCCATCTATTCGACGGAAGTTTTAATTTCACCAACCAATTTCTAAATATTTCTTATGGGTTGACCAAGTTAGGGGTTCCCAACCATCCATGTGCAAAAATATTATATTTTTTCCTTAGTGTTACACATTTCCTTGTAAACATTACTTCAGCAACTGGCTAGGCCTGCATCATAGCTAACCAAATCAATTATAACAGCCCCTAGTTAAAAGTTCATGCAATAAAAGTTAATAAATTAAAAATAATACCAAGTTTAAGGGCTAAGGGTAATTGGCAATGCAATGGCTAAGGCATTAAAAAGGAAAAAAGGTATTTTTAGCACAATTATTTATGAAACGAAAGGAATATAGGAGAAAATGAAGGTGAAAAGTCACAAGTTGCATGTGAGCATGAAATTGAAGGAAAATAATGGAAAATGAAGAAAATAGAGGCCTCATTAATAAAAAGGCTTTTAAGGATCAGTTTTTAACATTTTGTCAATTCAGTTTTGGAGCTCTCTCATTATTTTGCTTCTCTTGTACTCTCGGACACTTAGAGTTTTCTTAGAGAATTATAGCTTTGGAGCAAGAAAGGGAAAAGAAATAAAAGGAAGGAAAAGGAAAATGAAGGAAAGCAAAGATCAAGCAACGAATGGTAGGATCAAGCAACTTTTGTAGGAATAATTGTAGGTAACATATTGCATGTGTGATTTCCTAGTTGGTTTTGACATTCATGGCTTTGCATGTTGGTATATGGTTCTCTTGCTATCAGTGGCATGGTTTTGCCAGGTTATGACATTAGTTTTCATCCTTTACTTTCCTTTTTCTAGATAGTCATGGTATAATGAGATTGTTTCTCAGTTTTGAGCTTTGGAATTATCGAATGGTTTTAGAATCTAGGTGGAGGTGGTCTTAGGAAAATTTCCAAAGGCCAAGGAATCCCTTGGCTAGTTTTGGCAAGATACACATTAAAGCCTGATGGTGGAGTCTCGGTTTAGGGCCTAGTGATCCAATGTGGATTACGGTAAAGCCTAAGAGGCTAGTGTTTGGATTTTAGTCCTAGTGACTTGGTGTCGACTGCGGTAAATCTTAAGAAAAGATGAAATGAAAAATTCCTCAAGGATAGTAATGGATTCAAGAGGCATTCCCATCTCGGGTTGGTTTTGTGATCTCGGTGACGGTTTTTGTGAGATCATGGTTTGGTGAGGGTGGAGGTTGTTTAGCCTCTGGGTTGCCTTGGTTGTTTTCTGGATTAGTTTATCCTTGAGATCCCACATTCATTCTTGGAATATGGCATGGGGGTGACTGGCTGAAAGAAATGTGATTCAACAATGTCTACAGTCGAGTGATACGTGGAAGTCTTGAACCGGGTCGGCTTTGACTATATTAAATAAAAGTTAAGTTCTCTTAATTTTTTAATTTCTTATATGTGTCTTCAGTAGATGTTATCTCATTTTTATTTACATGGTTTAATGTTGGTTATAAGAATGGTTATATGACTCGTTATTGTGAAAATAAAGGAAAATAGGAGAAAAGGAAGGTGAAAGGTCACAAGTTGCATGTGAGGAGGAAATTGAAGGAAAATAATGGAAAATGAACAAAATAGAGGCCTCATTGATAAAAAAGATTATGAGGATTAGTTTTTAACCTTTTGTCAATTCATTTTTGGAGCTCTCTCATTATTCTCTCTCTAACACTCTTGGACACTTAGAGTTTTCTTGGAGCATTCTAGCTTTCAATCAAGGAAGGTAAAAGAAAGAAAAGGAAGGATAAGGAAATAAAAGTTTAAGCAAGGAATAGGAGGATCAAGTAGCTTCAGCAGGAATACTTGTAGGTAACATATTGCATGTGTGATTTCCTAGATGGTTTTGACATGCATGGCTTTGCAGGTTGGTATACGGTTCTCTTGTTTTCAATGGCATGATTTTTTTGGGTTACGACATTGGTTTTTAGCCTTTTCTTTCCTTTTTTTGGATATCCATGGTGTGATGGGATTGTTTCTTGATTTGTATCTTTGGAATTATCCAATGGTTTCAGAATCTGATGTGGAGGTGGCCTTAGGAAAATTTCCAAAGGCCTAGGAATCCCTTGACTAGTTTTGCTAGGATACAAGGTAAAGCCTGAGGATGGAGTCTCCGTTTAAAGCCTACTTATCTAGTGTGGATCATGGTAAATCTTGAGAGACTAGTGTCTCAGTTTAAGGCCTAGTGACCTGGTGTGGTTTGTGGTAAATCCTGAGAGATAAGGAGAAGGAAAATCCCTCAAGGATAGTGATGGAGTCCAAAGGCATTCTTCACTCAACTTGCTCTTCTGATCTCAGTGTCGGTTTTGGTAAGATCACGGTTTTTTGAGGGTAGAGGTGGTTTAACCTCTAGATTCCCTTGGTTGTTTTTTGTATTGGTTTATCACTGATATTCCATATGCATGTTTTCAATATGGTACAAGGGATGACTGGCTAAAAGAAATATTTGGTTCAGCCATGTCTATGGTCAGGTGGTACATGAAAGTCTCGAACCTAGTCAGCTTTGCCTATGATCAATAAAATATAAGTGACATTGCATTTGTGCTTGTTAATATGTGGCTTTAATATTTGATATATCATTATTATTTACATGGTTTAATGTTGGTTATAAGCATGGTTATATGACTAGTTATTGTCATGGTTATTTCATGTATTTACTTCTAACTAAAAGGATAATAGATCCAAGACCTAATTGCTTTCAAAATAGTTAAGGGAAGAGGGTGGTCATCCTTCTTGTCAATTCTCATATGAGTTATTAGTCATTTCTTCTCTATCTTGTATTCATTTCTTGTAGATTGCATTGATGCCAAGTGTTTGAAAGAATGTCAGTCCCGGTTGAGGATGGTTAGGCCTAGTCCTTGAGTCATTTTTTCATTTGTAAGTCATGTCATCATCTAATTTATTGATTCTTGAAGCTATAGGGGTTTCTAGGTAGTGACATGGATTTTGGGCTTGAAAAGTGGCACAAATCCCAGAGTCGTAGGCATAGGTCTGATTAGAAAAGTCCCCAGATGCATGCATACCCATGCTATGCATGCATTTATTGTTTTCTCAATGTACCCTTATCCATACTAAGGGAGAGTTCAAGAGTTTATTGGTCTAAAAGCTCAGTGGGACCCCGGATCTGGTTAGGAGAATGAATGTGATTCATTCTAGGAGTCCTATAGTAGGTACATAAGGTCTATTATCGCGTGTTTCTATTGGTTCCACTTCCTTAAAGTCACTTAGGAGGTAGAATCATATCATAGTAACTTCTCATCACATGTTTACCTTGGTTGCCCAATTACTTCGGTAGATGTGGGCGGAGGTCGTTACATTAATAAAGACAGTAAATGGATAACCTTACTAAACTTTTAGAATTCCTATAAATTGGTTTTCACCATGTTAATAACAGGTTCTACTTAATTGTATTTCTTTAATAATGTTATGATTTGGTTGATGTATTTAAACATATTTATTTTCATGCCAAACTCGTACCCGACTAGTGTAAAACACAATGAGACTATAATACGCACCAATTCACCCAAGGGTCCTGGACTTGACTAATATTTCACCATTTGGAGTTTTTAGTGGTCATTCCACCTACAAATATTTTAGTCTAGGAAATTGAGTCAACTATCTTTGGCTATTTATCCTTAGTGTGCAGCAGGAAAATGATGTTGTAAATGGTGGTTGTTATAATATTTAGTGGTTTTTCCAACCATAGGGTACCATCATGATATCAACTAATGATGTATTTCATGTATTTATCTTTCAATCCTTAGAAGTCTATGACTAGACTTGTGCACAATTAATCCTCAATGTTAGCTCAGTGAAGCATATGAACATTTGTGGCCCATTGTATGTTGACTATACCCTAATTCTTGAAGGAAAGGAAGTGTTTCTTCCATGATGGGTCATCCATTTTAGCTTGCTTAATGTTGTGTCTATAAAACTCTAACTCCATTCTTCTACTTTCATTAGATCAGGTTTTGGTTCTCCACTTATCTTCCTTTCCTCATGTTGACAGTGCTAGACCCGCCAACATGTCAAGGGGATATCCCTGGTAAGAAGTCCCAATTAGACCTAAGACCATTTTGTGTAGGAGTCCTAGCAGTGGGTCATAGGGTAATGCCTTCACCACAGTGTCACATAAAGACAAGTAGAATAACTCTGTTAGCAACATGGGTGTGACTGATGCAATGATTCAAGAAAGGTGTATGAGCGGTTCCAACACTTTGGAAGGGGAAGGAGGTGAAGGGGAGTTCTAGGTTGAAAGGGATCAGTCCCAACTCAGCTAGGAACACACAACACAAAGGACATGCATAGCTTCTGGTGGATTAGTCCACTGGGATGCAATAGTCACATCATACAAGGTAATATAACACGTACAACACTCATAGATTAGTCTGAGATGAGTGTCACGGTTGTCATAACAAGGTTCAAGTGAAAAGTTTGTCTGATGTCTGACAGAGTAGTCAACATGGACAGTGACAGCATCAACAACATATGCAACACATTAACAACAAGATTCATATAATTTCATGTGAATCAATTCATACACAAGTACGTAAGTTAAACAGAACATATCATTAAAGCAACCAAAGCAGTCTGACTATAATAACAACTTATGTATGAAAATGTGTTAGCTCTTATTATATAAAGAAGTGTAAGTCACAATCATACAATACATCCATGTAAACCTGCTAGCCCCAATAGTGGAACATTATAGCCATATTCGCCTACTCCTCCAAAGAGATGTACTAGCTTCATGTAGTGGAGAAGCCAAGGTGCGTTACAATATTGTCTAAGCCTTATTTAAAATTGTCTTAGTAGAAGCTTGGATGACCAAAAGCCCATACAATGAGCTATGAGGGACCATTTATAGCAAAGGGTGGGGTGATCCTTGACATTCCCCTTTGTGAGAGTTCAACTACCCTGATGATTGTTCACCTACTCTATGACTGTTACATCCAACTGTTGACACTCGACTTGTACTTGACATGACTCAACATTACAATGCACATGTGCTCATGCGAGCCAACATGGTTTGATAAAGCCTTACAAGAAATCAATGACACTCAGTCCACTATGGTGAGACCAACTCTTTCACATGCTTGTGATGGTGAAGCTGGTGAGCTGATGCCAAGCTTGGTCATCTGTGATGGTGTGCATGTACCTCATGGTGACATCTTGCTGAAGCAAACTCTTGCCTCTCCTACAACCAATGCATTGGCTCGGCCCCTTCATCCAACTCATCCACTAACATGTGCATGGTCTTCTTTGGTACAGTTGAACTAGAAACACATAGATGCATAGTGTCTATGTTGATCTTCAAATGTGTGCTAGTGGTCATGCACATCAACTTGCCGAAGTACATGTTCAGCCCCAGATGGACATGCTTATTATCTTCACCTTGGTGGGTGTGTTGAATGGGTTGGATTGCATGCTTGCACTCAACAATACACATGTTGTTGAATCCATTGCATGCAATCAACAACACTGCTCACTATGTCTGCTCTATGTCAGCTATTGGAATGGATCCTTAACTTGTACGGGCACAGTTTCCTCTATGAGTGCATGTTGTGCCCATTGTTGTTCCTGTTCCTGTTCCTATTGCAACTCACTCACCTATTTGTGCGGCTTCATGTTCTTCCTAAGTTGCTACTTCAGCACATGCAACTCCTTATTTGTTCCATCATCTACCTTCGCACAATCTTCATGTTGCACCATCACTTCATAGCCTGAGTCTCCAAATTTTCTTTCATTATGAGTAGATCTGCTTGATCTTGCAACTTTGTTTTGCTTCTACATTTTCAACAACCTTCCTCTTGCATTCATTGCATTTGCTACTTGCTATGATGTTGCTACTTGATGTCCTTATCTATAAACAACTTGATGTCTTCGTGGGTAGGCAAGTCTATGGACACTTGAATCTTGATCGACTGCATCCCCAAGTGTGCTCTGAACAATGTCTTCGTCTCTGCTCTCCTGGAAACCATTATACCTGTACTACTAAGAGGAAGATGAACACCTGAGATATCTGAAGACATGGAAACATTGATGGAAAGCAATCTATTAGCCAAAAACCAAAATGAACATGAGAACTGACTTGCAACATATTTGGGTGCATGATCATGAAGGTTGCGCAATTTCGGCAGGGAGGTTGAGAGACCAAATGCCAACACTACACAAGGTATATTATAGTTTGTTGGGAGACTGACTGACTATTGGAACTGCACAATGCACAGTCCAGTCTAGCTGTTGACTGCTAGAATTGCGTAATACGTAATTCTAGTTGGGAAGGACTACTCGCCTAAAGACAGATTTGCGCAATTTCTTGGGCCAAGGAACCAATGTCCTCTAGAAATGTGAAAAATAGTCTTGGAGGCTAGTGCTATGCAGGAATGTGAAAATCTAGAGAGGAAGGTGAGCATTCATTTCCCAGATTGCACAATGCAGCCTTGGTGAAGGTAGATCCTGGGCCAAGGTTGGCCCAACTTGCCAATGGGCAACTGAAAGCAGGTAAGTCAGTGAATGCATGGCGACACTGAATGATAACAAAAGTGATTAACAGTGCATGAAAAACATGAATGAAAGATTTAGCAAACATATAAAAATGCATGTGGGTGAGGCAGTTCGCCGATTGGGCGAATCTCCGTGCAAAACAGTTTGATGCATGCGACAACAATGAGATAGCAATGAAAATTGAAATGGAGCTAGGAAAATCTAGTATACATGTAAATGATAGCAAGAATTCAATGAAATCAAGCAAACAATACTCACACAAAATAAAACACAAAAAGTGACAGAAATGCAACTCAAGGCATGTGAAGCAGGCCTACCCCAAAATAGTTGAGTTGAATGCTCCGATTGATCCTAGATGCAATGTGGGATGTCAGAGAAATAAGTTTGATGTGAGGAATAACATTTGCAACATTTTGTTGATGATTTTTTATAACATCAAGGTTGTGACGTGCATGCCACGAATCTAGAGGAAGCGACACTTGGTGGGAGGTTTCGGAATTGCTCCTTGCATGTAACCTCTAACTTCTAAACATAGATCCATGAAACAATGGATGTCTTTGCATGCACCCTTGGGAGAAGTAGCCCATGAATGCAAGTATATTATGCTCAGTCCCGGAGGGAACCGGTCAACTCAACTGCACATGCAAGAGACTGCTTGACTGCTAGAGAAAAATGCACATTTCTGGCTGGGAGCTGGGCTGGCTGCCGAGGAGATTTGTGCAATTTCTGGGTAGAGAAGCTGATTACTACCCAAATTTACACAAATTATGAGTTGAACAGCCTGCTACTGGGAAAATTTGCACAAATCCTGCTGGGAAGGTTGGCTGGCAAGATTACACAATCCTGGAGCCTAGCAGGCTATGAGAGAGGATTGCGCAATTCCTAGAGGGAAGGCTAGCTTCTCTCCAAAAATGTGCAAATTTCAAGGGAAATCTACTCAGCCTATAGCTGGACCAAGTCTAGGTGAGCAGCTTATGAGGGGAATGGTCAATTATGATCGAAATGCTGCCTTTGTGCGAGGAAAACACTGAAGCTTGAGTACTTGATGAAGCAAGACAAAGTTCTATGTAAGGTTGGTAGGGAGGCACAAAAATAGGCTAAGGAAAAATTTTGGAGGGTGGTCATAGCCGCTACAACAATTAGTGACACACTGGTAGAACTCAAGCTCTCCGCATAGACCTTGTTCATGAAAATCAAGTCTAACACCTCTGGAAGTATTGTTCAATTTTAGCCTCATATTGGTTTCACATTGACTTGATTGTAGGATGTAGCATCTGCCAAACCCTTGGTCATTTGACATGCATTCCTAGCTGAGGCAACACAATTGTTTTGATTGGGGTTGAGGGGTATATAGGTGCACAAGCAGTATAGTCGTCAGAGTCTTAGTTTAATCTTTGGTGTTGCTCCACTCCTAGCAGGCTTACATAATACCCCGATGGAGTCACATAGGAACACATGCATGGCTCCACTGCTAGTGAGCCTGGTCAGTACCCTGGTAGAGTTACTTGCATCACCTCCCTATGCAGGAAGCCTTTCTCTTCTTTCTCCTTATTAACTTTTAATTTTGAATTTTTTACTTTTCATTTTTTCATTTTTCACTGTCCATAGCACTTTTTCATTTTAGAGGTGGAAGAGGGATCCCAACTTATTGAGAGAATAAGAGGTTGCTCTAGTAGAGAAGTAGTTTATTGCATCTCTAACGTTCCTATAAAGATTTCCCCCCTCACCTTACTCTACTTGACTGAGGTGACAAGGGTTAACCCAAAAAAACTGACTAGAGAAGGTGATAATAGTGAGCGCGCAAGTGTTGTGTTATCACCAAGGTTCACTTTGAATAGTACATATTTTCCTTCGATGTATCATGTACTAAGAGTAACAAGATGATCATACAGAGGTAAGATGAGAGATAACCAAGTAGTGATAGTTGTACAAGCCCTCTTGTACTTTACCCATCTCGTTTCAAGAGTCGTACATGGTTTCATGTGAAACTATCTTGTGAACATAACAAGTGAACTAAAAAACATCAAAGCAAAGAAAAAGCAAAAGTGAAAGTGAAATCAAATCATGTAATCAAGCAAGCAAACAAGCAAACAACTGAAAGCAAACACTACTCCTACTCCTACACTAATGGTGCATGGGCTTGATCATGTGAAGTGATACTTCCAATGCAGCCATTGACGCATTGGTAGACCCATGTTGATGAAGGCTTGGTCCATGAGCAACCCAGTTGTGTGAACCAGCAAGCAAGAAAGATATAACAATGAATACAACCACACTTCGTGATTCAAAGTGCCCATGAGACATAAGTGAGTGCTTGTGCATGACGAGCAGTGCGCAGACTTATCACGGTGTTGTGTGACACTATGTGCAACTTTGAATCATAAGCACACTCTTGACTATGACATGCAAGCAAATGAAAGAAATAAAGATAGCCTGCATCGCACATGAGTGCTTGCAATTTAAGACTCCTCCAATGCATGAGCAATGGGATCGTGTAGTTCAAGTGGAGGAAGTAAAATCTTATTGTTTAATTGATCTTGAGTGCATACATATGAGTGATGAGGAGCCTTGAGTGTTTGAATAATTTCCTAATCAGAAGCAAAACCAACCTCAAGACAATGAGGGTCTGACATAACCATCAGCTCGGGCTGAAGTGCCTCGACGATCTGTGAGGTTTCAACTTCATTGATAGATGGATCTTTGTAGACAAGTGGATTAGATGAATTGACAATGAGTGAATCAACATCATGATCGGATGATGAGGTGAAGAGATAACGACAACCAAGATCATAAAATTTAGGATATTGGTCAACATCCTCATGGTTGGATGAATCACACAGAGGGGTAGATGAAAAGTGAACAAACTCACCCTCTATGTTTCTAGAAAAGATAGATGAAGGATGAAGTGGATTTTCAATGAGTAACTTATCCTCTCCGTTGTTGAATGATGGACTAACATCTGGTGAGTCTTGCGAGTGATCAACAATGCGTGCATCTATGGATGAAGATACACATGAAAAATCATAGATGGTAGCTTCACCAAAGATGTTATGAAAGAACAAAGGGGACTCAAAAAAAAGGGAGTCATCCTTTGCCGAGTGTTGATGTTCAAGCTCCTACTCATACTCTTCATGAAAGACAGCAGATGTTGGTTGTGCAACACCAACTCCATTAGTGGGTTCTTCATTGTTCACAACAAGCGAAGAGTCTAGAATGGATGAATACAAGACAACATCATCTGGAAAAACACCTAAGTGCGAAGATGGAGGCTGAATAAAATAATGCATATGAGAACTCGAAGGACTCATAAACAAATCTATGTGAAAATAAAATGAAGTGATGTTGCGAGATTGTGAAGGATGAACAGGTGTGTGAGCATGACATCACTAGGTAGTGGTGGAGCTGCTAAATGAGAGGGAGGCAGACAGTTAGTTGAGACAGTGCTTGCTCCCACATGAGATTGCGCAGTTCCATCAATGAGAATGTTGAATGAGGTTTGATATCAAGCTTCCTCTTGGGATGGTCATATTTTTTAAGGAAATACTCGAACCAGTCCCAAAGATAAGAAAATTTCATCTAGCTCTTTGGATCTTGAAACTGCAAGTCATGGAAGTGCTACCAAAAATCAATAACGGATTCATGTGGAGCCCTCTGTTGTTGTAACAATTTCCAATCAAGATATTCTAGATCAAAATGATAGAATGTGTCTTCAATGAGATCACAGAAGTGCTCAAATGAATGCATGGTGTTAGCCGATAGGCTGAGCACCCAACGAAATGGAGATTCACAAAGTGTGTATGCAAGTAGCAAACCAGCCTGTTCATCAAAAAACTCATCTTCCTCATAAATCATGGAAATAAAGTTATATAAGTGCTCAGGCCAGGCCACTTCACCTTGACCATCATATGTGTGAGTGGATAAGAGATCAAAAAGCTTCCCTGAGATGGATACATCTTCACAATTCAAAAAACACTTCAGGGGAAGAAGATTGCAAGAGTCCATGAAAGATATGCAAAGGTTCAAAACTAGATGAGAGGATACAGCTTGTCATCATGCCCTCTTTCTAGCACTATAAATGTTGACATGCTATACCCACCAACATGTCAAGGGGATCTCCCCAATAAGAAGCCACAATTAGACCTTAGACCCTTTGGTCTAGGAGTCCCAGCAGTGGGTCGTAAAGTAATGCCTTGACCGCGGTGTTGCACAGAGGCAAGCAAAATAACTCTGTTAGCAACAAGGGTGTGACTAATGCAGTGAGTCAATGAAAGTGTATGAACAGCTCCAACACTTCGAAAGGGGAAGGAGGTGAAGGTGAGTTCCAAGTTGAAAGGGATCAGTCCCAAATTGGTTAGGAACACACAACACAAAGGAGATGCACGCCTTCCGGTAGAGCAGTCCACTCTAATGCCAGTCACATCATACAAGGTAATATAACATGTACAACACTCATGGATTAGTTTGAGATGAGTGTGATAGTTTTTATAGAAAGTTTCAAGTGAAAGTTCTGTCTGATGTCTGGTAGATTAGTCGACATGGATGGTGAGAGCATCAACAACATATGCAACACATTAACAACAAGATTTAGATAATTTCATGAGAAGCAGTTCATACAGAAGTACGTAAGTTAAACAACGCATATCATTAAAGAAACGAGAGCAGTCCAACTACAATAACAACATATGCATGAAAATGTGTTGGCTCTTATTATATAAAGAAGTGTAAGTCACAATCATACAATACATCCATGTAAACTTGCTAGACCTACTAGTGGAACATTATAGCCACAACCACATACTCCTCCAAAGAGATGTACTAGCTCTGTGTAGTGGAGAAGCCAATGCGCATTACAATACTATCCAAGCCTTCTTTAAAGTAGTCTTAGTAGAAGCTTGGCTGACCAAAAGCCAATACAATGAGTTGTGAGGGACAATTTATAGCGAAGGGTGGGGTGACTCTTGACATTCTCCTTTGTGACAGTTCAACTACCCTCATGAATCTTCACCTACTCTATGATTGTTACATCCAACTATTAAACTCGACTTATACTTGACATGACCCAACATTAAAATGCACATGTGCTTATGTGAGACAACATGGCTTGAGCAAGCTTTGCAAGACATCACTGACACTTGGTCTATTGTGATGAGACCAACTCTTTGACATGCTTGTGATGGTTAAGCTGGTGAGATGATGCCAAGCTTGGTCATCTATGATGGTGTGCATGTACCTTATGGTGACATCTTGCTGAAGTGAAATCTTAGCTCTGCTGCAACCAGTGCATTGGTTTGACCCCTTCATCCAACTCATCTGCTAACATGCACATGGTCTTCTTGGGTACGGTTGAACTGGCAACACACTAATGCATAGTGTACATGTTGATCTTCAAGTGTGTGCCAGTGGTCATGTGCATCAACTTGCCGAAATGCATGTTCATCCCAAGTTGGAATTCTTTTCTTCAACTTGGTGAGTGTGTTGAATGGGTTGGATTGCATGTGTGTGCTCAACAATATGCATGTTTCTAAATCCATTGCATGTGATCAACAACAGTGCTCACCATGTCTGTTTTGTGTCATCTACTGGGATAGATCCTTAACTTGTACGGCGCAGTTTCCTCTGTGAATGCATGTTGAGCCCATTGTTGTTCCTGTTCCTGTTGTAACTCATTCGTCTGTCTATGTAGCTTCATGTTCTTCTTGAGTTGTTGCTTCAGCACATGTAACTCCTTCTTTCTTCCATCTTCTTCCTTCGTGTGATCTTAATGTCGCGTTGTCACTTCATAGCCCGAGTCTCCAAAGTTGCTTTCATTATCAATGAATGTGCTTGATCTTGCAACTTTGTTCCGCCTCTGTGTTTTCAACAACCTTCCTCTTGCATTCACTGCATTCGCTACATTTGTTGGATTCACTGCATTTGTTATGTTGTCTTCAGCTGATGTTCATGATGTTGCTTGCTATGATGATGTTGATTGATGTCCTTGTCTATGAACAACTTGATGTCTTCGTGGGTAGGAAAGTCCATTGACACTTGATCAACTACATCCACAAGTGTGCTCTGAACGATGTCTTCATCTCTGATCTCCTAGAAACCATTGTACCTATACTACGAAGAGGCAAATGAACACCTAGGATGCCTAAAGACATGGAAACACTCATGACAAGCAATTTGTCAGTCAAAACCAAAATGAACATGAGAACTAACTTGCAACCTACCTGGGTGCATGATCATGAAGGTTGTGCAATTTTAGTTGGTAGGTCGGGAGACCGACTGCCAACAATGCACAAGGCATAGCCTGGGCTACTAGGAGACTGTCTGACTATTGGAACTACACAATGCATAGTTTAGTCTAGTTGTTGACTACTGAGATTGCACAATGTGCTATTCTAGTTGGGAAGGATTGTTGGCCTAAGGACAAATTTTCCCAATTTCTTGGGCCAAGCAACCACTGTCCTCCAGAAATGTGCAAAATTGTCCTGGAGGCATGTGTTGGGTAGGAACGCACAAATATGGAGAGGGATGTGAGCCTTCCTTTCTCAGATTGCGCAATGCAGCCTTGGCGAAGGTAGAGCCCAAGCCAAGTTTGGCCCAACTCACCGACGGGCAACTGAAAGTAAGTATGTCAATGAGTGCATAGTGACACTGAGTGATGGCAGAAGTGATTAACAGTGCACACAAAACATGAATGAAATATTCAACAAACAAATTAAAATGCATGTGGGTAAGGCAGATCACCAATTGGGAGAACATTCGTGCAAAACAGTTTCATGCATGCGATAGTAGTGAGACATCAACGAAAAATGAAACAGATCTAGAACATACATGTAAGCAACAAAAAGTGTTCAAATAAATCAAGAAAACAATACTCACAAAAGCGAAAACGCAAAAATAGACAAAAATGCAGCACAAGGCATGGGAAGTGGGCTTACTTCAAAACAACTAAGTTGAATGTGTCAATTTCTCTTAGATTTGATGTGGGATGTCATATCTACAAGGTTGATATGAGGATGAGCTATGTAGCATCCAGTTGATGAGTTTTGATAACATTGAGGTTGTAACGCGCATGCCACGAATCTGGGGGAAGCGACACTTGGTGGGAGGTTTCAAAATTACTCCTTGCATGTAACGTCCAACAATTAAACATAGATCCCTGAAACAAGGGATGCCTTTGCATGACTCCTTTGGAGAAGCAGCCTATGCATGCAAGCCTGTTATGCTCAGTCCCGGAGGGAACCGGTCAACTCAGCTACACATGTAAGAGACGACTCGACTGCTGGAGAAAAAGGCGCATTTATGGCTAGGAGCTGGGTTGGTTGCCCATGAGATTTATGCAATTTCTTAGCAGAGTAGCTGACTACTACCCATATTTGCCCAAATTCTAGGCTAAACAACCTGTTGCTGGGAAAATTTAGGCAAATATTGCTAGGAAGGTTGGCTAGTAGGATTGCGCAATCCTAGAGCCCAACAGGTTTTAAGAGAGGATTGTGCACTTCTTGGAGAGAAGGTAGGTTTCTCTGGAGAAATGCGCAATTTTCAAGGGGAAGCCACTCAGCCTGCAGTTGGACCAAGTTCGGGTGAGTAGCCTGTGAGG
>APFE031193663.1:47468-65837 GCA_000404065.3 Pinus taeda | reverse complement strand
CTTATACATATATATACAACATAATATAATATAGTTACAATATGTATGGTTTTATTAACATATAATTTATTATTTACAACAAATAACCTATATATAATACAACATGGTGTGTGTGTGTGTGTGTGCGTGTGTGTGTGTGTGTGTGTGTGTGTGTGTGTGTGTGTGGTTAAAATGTTATGGAATGTTGACATGGTGGTGTTTATTTTGGAATGGGGCTAAGGGAAATCTTAGGTAGAGATGACGTGGATTAAGATACACTGATATGTTGTCATATCATCATGCCAAGTAAGTAGTACATGGAAACAACTTGAAACATTTCAAAGATCATAACTTTCAAAGCAGATGAAAAATAAAGCAAACCTCATATTGCTAGAAAGTTATCATAGATAATGAGGAGATCAATAACTGAATTCAAAAAAACACTCAACAAAATGAAAGTAAATGCAATCGAAGGTGATATTTACAAAATTAGATGGGGAGGCTTTTATTTTGAAAAATTAAGGGGTGTTGTTGAGGCCTCAACAATTGGCAGGGCACTAGGATGAAGTGATTATATTTTCTTTTTTAAGTAATGGCCTTAGATTTAACAAAAATCAAATGAAAAGTTCCACAATATTCTCATACAATGCACTAATCTCTCAGGGTCCCACATAAGATGAATCAGGATAATATATATTCTAACGTGTTGATTACTTGATATCTACTAGTCTTTATACAATGAATCCAAACATAGGGGATATTAATTTTATATTTCCTTCTACTATTGGATAGAAGAGATAGGTTTGGGAAGTTTTATAATTAGTACACATATATTGAATATAAATTCTATCTCTTTTTCTTGACATTGCTTCACTTCCACAAGTGTCCATAGCCATGATGAAGATGGCTCAGTACCATACAAGCATATTCTTGTTGCCAATGAGTGTCAATAATTGAGTAACTCTAACAGGTTTACTTGTACTTCCCACACTTAACATTCTTTCAACTCTCTTGTGTTTCTACCCTTTTTAATTTCTTATTTGGAGAACATAATTTTGGAAATTGGGTGAAGAGGGAGGGGTGGTACAAGAGATGTTTTGTTATTAAAAGGAAATAGCTATAGTTTTGACCCCACATGCTTTCTTTGCATCTACCAATGTATAGTATTTATTTAAACTATGGTAGGGTAAGGGTTGTATTCAAAGAAAAGGACTAGAGATGAATGTTTTCTCTGTAAAGTTGAGCTATATTAATTGAAACATGTCTTAGTGTTCCTCCAAAAGTATTAGCCAATGTGAAAGAAAGTGAAACTTGAGGAAGACAGTTTTTGATAAATGAATCTATTATAGTAATAGAGTAAATATTTCTATGTATGACTAATTGGCTTTGCTTTAAATATAACCCCATATATACATCACAAAATCCATATTTAAACTAAGAGAAAAATCAAAGTCAAACAACTTTACACAGGCTGTAAAAACTTAATCTGTAAGAAAACTCGTAATATTGAAAGAAAAAAAATATATAAAAACAATAACCCATGTAATAAACAATATTCTAACGAGAAATATAGAAACAAGAATATTAACATAAGAGTAGAAAGTAAATTATTATATATCTTATTTATTAATATGTTCTTTGTTTTATGCTAAGAGAACAATAACTTGTCTTGCATGGCAGGTTATTAGTCAGGCTCTTATTTGAAAGTAAAATCCTAAACTAAGTACGCTTATGAGGGAATGCCATATCAAGGTATCTCTCTCCTTGTAAATATCTTCCATTATGACTAATAATGCATTAAATATTAGTTGAATAGTCCTCCATGATCAACTAATTAATATAATACTTAAATAAGTATTTAAGTAATGTAAATATGAGCAAAAGTGAAAAAGTGATAAGTAAAAAATGATGGAAAAGGATAAAGTGGCTTCCGTGATGGTAACTCATTTCCTACTTGAATATTATCACAACTTTTTCATTAAAATAGAAAGCATGAAAATAAACTAGGTTATTTCTAAATCTAATATAATATAATGGTAAAGTCAAATCTCTAAGGAAGTCATCAAAATCCTGCAAGAAGATCGACATCTAATATTAGAAGTATAATGTGACTAATACTAAAACAGTGAAAAAAATTGGGAATATCATGATGATGAAGATAAAAAATATATAAGAATATATTAAAGAAATTCTTTGTCATTTTTTTTTTATAGGGAATTGTTATTGAATGGAAAAATAGGAAACCCTTTTAGCTTTTCTCGGAAACCTAAGAGTGTTATGTCAAGAAATATTTTATTCTAAGGTTTGAACCATTTAGTAATGAAAGAAACAAACTGATATTGAAACAATAGGGAAAAAAAGAACCTAATTATCTTTTTGTTTATATCATTTGGAGTGATTAGCGTAGATGAGAAACACTCCCAACAAACTCTAAAGGCCAATCCTACACACAAAGGAAAACAAGAAAAACTTTCATAGAATAATAATATTGTCAATCGAAAATAGTAATTAATGAACAACCATACCATCTTCCAAACAATCATTATTAATGTATAAAAGACATAAAAAATGAACAATATTTTGGAAGAAAGAATAATAAATCTATATCTTCATAAATAGAAGGAAGATTACAACTAGATCTAGTTGCAACATGACCTCCTCTGGCTCCTAGCTCCAAAAACACTCTCTCTCAAGTAAGATCTTGACAGTGTAACAATGCCTAGAATTCATATCCTTTGTCAATGGCCACGCCTACAATTTATAGGATAAATTGAGGCTATGAAGACTCTCAATATCTCTTTAGTGCAATATGGACAAAATCCATAGGGTGGGTGATGTTTCCTCTTATTTTAATTCTTTATCCAAATAGGTGACATCCATAGATGAGTTTGAGGTGATCATATTCCACGTTTTTAGAGTTTCCTTAAGTGACCAAAGCTATCACAGTGAGTTAACTAGGCCTTTTTTCTCATGGTTGCATGAATTTGTGGTAATGCAAGTTTCATGAAGAGATAATGTGTTACTGGAAATAATAATACAAGTTGTTGCACTAAAACCAACATTATAACACTTGTGTGAGGCAGATAGGATGTGTTGTACATTTAAAAGGCCATAGAAAGGGGTATAATCCATTCAAAAGCATGATGATCTCCTCTAAGTTGATGTGGGGGTATTTTCATGCATAAAACATGTTGCCTAAAGTGTGAGGTTAGAGAAGAAGTCAATGGTTGAAATACTCTATCAATGAGTCGAAGCTAGAGAGTATTCAAAGTGTCAAAATGGAATGAGGTATGAAAACATCAAACATATGTCAGATATAAATCATGTCCTGATTTAAACATTATCTTGATCAGTAGCTAAAGTAGAACAATACACTATGGATCCAGGTGGAAAGTGACATATCATTTCCACCAACAAGTACAATGTGGATCTATGTCATAGTGTAACTTATCTCCATAAACAAAATACACAGCTTGGGAGAGGAAACAAGGTTGAGTGATGTAAGCCTCTAACCAAGGCCTTCGTCACCGTCTCAAAATAACATAATTTTGCACATGTGAATGAGTGAGCGGAAGTTGAACCTATGAGAAATTTTCTGATTACTAGGCAATGATGAAAACTATTAACAAATGTGAGGATGGCCACCAATAAGGATGATGGTCTCCAAGATGTGCAGTACAGTCTAACGACTACGAATGAAGGAGTTGAGGTCATATACTCATAGAATCACACAATTGGGATTCAATAATGAAAACCTTATATCAAACATATTTAAAATTTCCATTGAGGACTACAAGCTCCAAGGTGCTATGATTTTTCTCAACCCTCTTCCTAGAAAGTTTGTTGAAGTCAATAGGAAGGGATCTATCAGAGGTGGGAAATAGTGTGTCCCACATCAATCGACATGAAATGGTAATAAACATGACTGATTTTGTAGATAATGTAGAAAACAGGATGAACTAACTTAGGTCAATAAGGTACATCATCAAGTGGTTGATAAGGTCAATAGAAAGTATATGATCCCTTGAACAGCGAAACACATGACACCAAGGAGGCTGGCCATCCTAGACTGAAGAACAATAGGAGGAGAAAGGTACAAGGATTCAGGGACATCAAGTTATCAAGGGAAGAACCATAATGTGGCAACAATAAAAAAGAAGCGCAGAAAAGTTGAATATGTTGGATGAGTGCCATGTTCAAGGGATGGAATAGACAACCTCCATAAAACTTCTTGCTAATATATATAGTAAAAATTATTCCTGCCTCTATTTTTTTCCCATTCTTCTTAGATTTAACAAGTCTAGAAAGGATAAACTTGACAATATTTTCTCATTTAGTGAGTCTAAAAGGAGCTTAAAGAATACTCTAGGAGGCATCTTTGTCATGGCTAGTGACTGTGTTCGAAAAATATTTCATAGTATACCCAACACAATTCCTTTTCCATAGTTGGTCCATTGAGTCTAGATAAAGAGATAAACCTATGCTCAATATGTGTTTGCCTTATTTTTTTACAATTACAAGGAGAACATGGTAAACTTGATATTTATGAGTGCAAGATTATATGGTTCATAATGTTTATATTTTTTTTTTTTTTTGGATAAATCACATAAATAATTTTTTGATAAATGCATTTCAAATCACGAAATTTGGTTAATTCATGACAAGGATGGAAATTCTATTTTAGGAATGAAAATAAATAATGTAGGGATGCAACAATTAAATTATGGAAAATATACATTGTAATCATTTAATATTAATTCAATTTGAATTAAAATTATTAATTATTAAAATGAAATGTCTAAGAATCTACGAATTGTCAAAGAGGTTAAATATATTAATTAACCTATAACTTAAAGAGATGTATATAATAATAAACCATAAAATAGAACAATGAATTGAATTTCAAATTAAAACTAGAATAATAGAAAAAAATATATAGATAATATATCTTCAGTATATATATTATATATATATATATATAGTATATTTATGTAAGAGGTATTAAAATGATAATCAGAAGAGAAAAGACCAAATAATATAAATATATTTTTTTAAATAAAATATATGTTTATGTATCAATAGTAAATAAACATATATTTAAGGATAGATGTGTGTGAAAGAAAAAATGTTAGTAATAAGGAAAAGGGGAAAATGTGAATAAAAATAAAATAAAGAACCATGGAGAAAAATGGAAGAAAAACCATAATCTCTAATATATAAACCTAGAAAATATATATTATAATAAGAGTTGAAGATAAAAAGAAAATAAGTATTATGGGAATGTGTGTATAATTAGAATTAACTCTAGAAAATACAATAATGAATTAGTATCAATTAAGAAAAATGTTACAACAATAAAATATAAAATAAGTAGAAGAATTCAAAAAAAAAATGAAACAAAAATAAAGGAATTGACCAAAGAAAGGAATGAAGGGGGAAGGGAAAGAATGAAGACTACTAGGAAGAAAATTCAGGGATTTAATGACTACTAAATTTCTATCCATCATCTCTCTTCAGCGTAGTAGATCTTATCTCAATTGTTATGGTATAACTAAAATTTCAGTGATGGAAATGAACAATCTTGGCAATGACTTGGGACTCTTCAATACAAATTTGGTATTTTGTCTTCTCAGTGTGTTTGACCAAATTTGAGGTGTGAGTCCTATAATTTTTTATGTTGGTTGTGTTCTCCTCAATCCTCTGTTTTATGGAGAAACCTATTTCTCCAATGTAGGGGGTCCCATGGGAAAATGGGACTATAGAAACACCTTTCATGATTTTAGGGTCCACTGGGTCTTTAATAGATCTTAGGGAGCTCTGAATGGTGTTCAGGGGCCTAAAGGTAAAAGATACATTATGCTTCTTAAGAATATGAGAAATCTTGTCGGAGGTGCCTTGGATAAAGGGAAGTTAAACACTGGTAACCAAATCTCTAAGATCTTTCCTTATCCTCAAACCATTGCTCACCTTTAGGAATGATTTAAGACCAAGGTGCTTATTATAACCATTATTTTCAAAAACTTTAAGGAGATGGGTTTTTTCATTATCTAGGTGATTTTCATAGGAAACCTTGAAAGCGCGAGTAGCGAATGTGTTAAGAACACCCATATTTTAGGAAGGATAATGATGGGAACTGACATGAAGATATTTCTATATTTTAGTCTTCTTAGAAAAGACCTATGAGAAAAGGAACCATCATATTTATTATAAACAAGAATGTCAAGCAAATACAGGATACCATTGACATTCCTTTCCATAGTAAATGTGATGGAGCTTGATTGGATGTTAAGATGCCAAAAAAACAAATCTAACTTTTCAAGCCCATGAGGCCAAATGGTGAAGCTATCATCCGAAAACCTCTTCCGCAATTTAGGTCATAATTGAGCTAAGTTTAATTCCTTCGATTCAAAATATTCTGTAAATAGCTCAGCTATGATAGGGGAGAGTGGAGAAGGCATGGATGTTCATATTTTTGTTCATAGAATTCACCTTCAAAGCTAAAAATGTTTGTGGTAAGGCAGATCTGGACTAACTTGGCTACCTCAAGATCAATTATATGATTGATCACCACAATAGCCTCATTGATATGGATATTGGTGTAGAGTGAGACCATATTGAAACTAACAAGAATATCATCAAGTTCATGTTTATTGCCCTTTAACTCATTGACAAAAGATGAAGAGTCTTTAACAAAGGATTTCATAAGGCCAACAAGGGGCTTGAGCTTTCGGGCTAAATATTTAGCTAGAGGATAAGTCTTCCCAGCTATTGTATTGACAATGGATCTAAAGGGTGCTCCCTCATTATCAACCTTGGGAAGCCCATAGATCCTAGGAGTAAGAGAGATTCTCTTGATAAGATTGTGGCTTATAAAATTCATGTTGCTATTAGGTTTTATAGCTAAAGATGCAACTTTTGAGACTTTATTTATAAGTTTCTTATTTAAATTCCTGTAGCTACCATTATTACAAAGGTGATCCAACATTTTTCTATGGTAGTCATCCCTGTCTAAGATAAAAGCTAGCCCACCTTTGTTAACTTTAAGAATAACAATGTCAAGATTATTGTTCAAGGCCTTAAGGGCTTCAAATTCCAACTTGATAATTTTTCTCCTAGGAGGTTTGGCCATCCTAAGAGAAACTACACAACATTACCTAATCAAATCTCGTATGTTATCAAGTAAGTCCTTTCTAAAAAATTCAATTTCAATGATAATTTCCTCCATTGGGATTTTCTCGAAGCAAGAGCAGATTTTATTCCTTTTTCCAAAAGACTATACATTGAAGGTTCAAATGAAAAATTAGAGAGATTAACAACCCTCTTATTAACAGAGAGGGATAACACATTATTATTAAGGAAAGGTAAAGGGGTAATGAATGAAGAAAGAGGATAAGAGGGATTCCCAATAATGAGGGGAAAATTTTTATGGCGATAAAAGGGTCATATGGGTTTGAAGGGAAGTCCATGGTATGGCAGGAAACATAGAGATTCAAGGAATTTGAGGAGTGAGGGACCATGTTTGTGGATTAGTTTTAGTTTGAGAGGATGGGTTGATTGAGACTCGCAATAGATGAAGGGGAGTGAGTGACCTCATTGCAATTTCATGATGATAACCGATATGACAAGGAAGGATTATCGTGAATCACAAAGGGAGGAGATACCAAGAGGGAATCACAAAAATGATAACAAGGAAGGGAATGATAATGGTAGGGAATAGTTAACAAAGGGGGGAAGAATCATGGGTAAAGGAAAAATGTGAAGAAGGGGAGAATTATAGTTAAGGTTATGTTGTCGTTGCTACATCACCCTCCAAAATTTTGGCCTACACCAAAATTTCAAAGCCAAATTTGACTTTGTGTGTTGTTGTCACAAGCATTAAGATTTATTGGATGTGTTTTCTCTACTTTTCCTTCTCTCATTTGCAATAAAACCAAAGTGTCATATTTTAGAATGTGTAGTGCCGCAAAATGCACAAAATATATTTTTGGTGATTTCAAGGGGAGATATTTGCATAAATGAGTTGGTCTTACCATGTAAACTCATGTCTCACTCATTTCCAAAGTTCCAAGCACTATCGTACAGGTGTCATCATGGTCATCGCAAAGTGTATATTTGGTGTCATACTTAGCATAAGTCATTGCAAATTTACCGCATTGAGGAGAGTATGTTGACCATGTCTTTTGAGTGTTCCATCTTGTGCCATCAAATAATCTAAGTGTGTTGTCATGTTCATAGTCATGATTTTTCCCATCTTAATCTCACCAATCTAGCACTTAATCAAATTGAGAAAACTCCCTGACCGGGTCACTCAACCTCTTTCAACCAGTTTGAAATATGCACTACGTAGTCTTGGCCCTCAAGCAACATCCTTTCTCGTTGGAACTACACAATGTGTAGTTTCTTACTCCCAGGACTACGCACTTCACAATATTAATGTTCAAGCACAACCGCTGAGCTCCAAAAATACCCAATATGCCTCTCCGAATAGCCCTAAACTGCACACTGTGTAGCCTCAGTCCTCAAGCCTCCACATTGAGTTCCTGAACTATGAAATTTTGCAACCACTTGACCTACTTGTCCTTCCATCATTGTGCAATGGGTAATCTCAGTGCTCAAGCCCTCACCCTGGCTCCCTAAATCCCTCAACTGTGCAATCCTCAAGCTAAGTCCAGCCTAAACTATGAATATTGCAGTCTCAAGGGTCAAATCTAACCCTTGACTACCTAAGCTATGCATTGGTGTAGTCTTTGAGTCTCTCCCTCGACCTGTCACCTAGTTCCATCTCATTCATTGGATCATCATGCAACATCTTAGGCTAGGGAGTTTATCAAACATATGTCATCTTGTCATGAGTGAATTTCAGATGCAGGTACTCTATCATGATATAACAGGATGATGAAGTAGGGGATGGAGAATGATACCATGCTAGAAGACACTTTTGAAGATGTAAATATAAGCTGATCAATGAAGAGGAAGAAAAGGGACATCAATTTGTGACAAAAACTCAAGATATAATAACATTGAAGACTCCTCATCTTTAGCCATATGGAGACAAATGAGCAGACCATGTTCCATCTTCAATAAGACATAAATCAAGAAACATCAAATAATCGCTTGACATTAAAATTTCATCATGCAGTCCATGTCATCAATGTCATGTTATTTCATGTCATGAGTCCTCATGTGCCACATAATTTTGTGGATTATGTAAAATTATTATTCCAAATGTATTGTAAAGTGGAAGTCCAAGGGACATGTATAAAACGTACAGAATCATGTGAGAGTTGAAAATTAATGGGGAAGTCAAATAGTCATGAGGGTAGTCCAAAAGTCACAAGAGAGGTGAAGGATCACCCCACTGGTTATATATACACCCTCATTGTATAATAAAAGGAATTTTCACCTTGTCTTCTCCCATAAGGAATCAGAGAGACAGAGTTAGTACTTTTGGGGAGAAAGTAGTGGCTCTAATGTTCCACTGTCGGAGCAAGTGATGTTCATTATAGACATGCATCTTGGGAATTTTACTTAATATCTAAAAGCTGATGGCGAGCAAGTTTTCATACATGGATTTTGAATATTTGTAAGACTTTTATGTAAATATTTATGATTCATGTTTTATTTTCACCTTATTAAAGTACTTGAAATATTTCAGTTATTTTAGTGCTTATCATGTTGAGAATGTGTTGTAATGGTTGTAATGATCGTCATATATTTGTGGACTATTCCACGGGATATTAGATGAACCTTATTTGTGTGTGTGTGTTTCTTCTAGAGTGGTACTATTACCTCTCTTTTAGAGGCTCACTTCCTCTCCCCTTCGTAGTAGAAGAACCCTGATGTACTTGCAACCGAACATTCACCAGGAACACTTACGTGATTTTTGAAGACACATACATGATTCACTCTCTAGATGATAGCTAAATCTAAGGAAAATATTTAATTAGACAAAAAGCAGGTCCTATTGTCGATGGGGCTCCTAAACCAAATGTTGTAAGTTCTAATTGGTGCATTATATCGAGGAGACCCCCTTGAATGTTGGAAGGTATAGCATTGTCAACTTTTATAGTGCTACAAGGAGGGAAGCTAGATTTTTATGGTTGATAGCTCCATCCACCCACACCATACTACCTTTGGACAAGGATACAACATTCCTAGAACCTATCTAACTCGCATTCTTGACATAGGTGAATCTTCTTAGTCCATCCCTAAATAAAGTTGTGAAGTTTCTTATGAGCATATTTGGGCAATTCGACTGTTAGGGTCCAACCCTAACCCCCTTATTTATGTAATAGGGTTGAGTCATAGTTATAGTTAGTTAAAGAGTCAATAAAGCCCATATTAATAATTGTAAGTGGTTGACTCGCATTTAAAGAAGGCACCACAGTTAGTTGAAAATGGGCCATGGTATTAGATAGATGGTATTAATAAGAACCATGGTATTGACCCATGGTATTGCATGTATGAATCCTATATAAAGGATAGAGACTCCCCATTGAGAAGCATCATGTCTTATTTTGTAATCGAGCCCTGCTCTATTGGAGGTTGTCCCCTCGAAGAGGCAAGTGAACATTGCTTTCCTTTCTAAATAATAAAATACATGATGTTATTTCTCATTGTTTTGTGTTCTAGGTTATATTTCTTTGCATATTTGGTATTCTAGTATCTTTTGACATGTCAAGAGCCTAACAAGTGGTATCAGAGCACTTTCCAAGGCTGGTTGGATCTCCATTTTTAGCTGATTTTTTTTTTTTTTTTTGCTAGAGATGTGTCCCGGCGTCTTTAAACCATGGGATTTGTTGTTGAGCGCATAAACTTGCAGATTTGGTGAGGCATGCATGTAGGAAATTTAACAGGTAGTCATGCTCATTGGACTCCCTTGTAACCCCTATGGGTACCCCTTTGAGTAGTAGCGCATTAGACAGAAAGGCACACGAACTGTCTTCCACGTACAATCTAGGTATTGGAAGCCCCCTAGGCTCACCTGAAACCTCACCGTAGATAAACCGTCAGTCGTCTTACTACTACAGTACACCAAGAACAATACTCAGGGAGATTACTTGCATGTATGATAGAGTAGTCAGGTAGTATGGCTAAGGGTATGGTTGATCCTCCTTAGTTAGTGCCCTGAAATATTGGGCCGAGTACTACTGTTGGACCCTTATGTATATTGCAATTTGTAGCACTTGACACTACTTGAGACCATAGTTCCCTTGTCTCTCTATAGATCGCCCATCATCTTCTTTTCCAGATCACATCTAGAAGCTTGGGTTCTATCGTAATAGCAACAATTAGATCTGCCATTTAGATCTAGTGGCCAGGGTTCGATCGTTGCCACATTCCTACTCACACTCGGCATTTGAGGGTTTCACAGACAAATCTAACTATTTTTGCAGGGAGGCTTGTGGCTCCTATATGTTGGGGTGATTCTCACAAGACATTGGTTAGGATTAACTTTTCTAAGAATTGGCTACTACATTATTCCTAAGCGAGGAGTAAAACTTTGTTTAGATTATAAGGCCCTCTTGAGACACTTATAGGAGACTTAGCCCATAAGAATTAGGATGACAAGCTGAGCAAGGTGGTACCATTCACTTGTCAACTTCAAATTTTTAGGTGGCCCCAAAATTTCTTTCCAGTAACAACAAGTGCACCGAATTTGTGCATGGTATAAAACAAAGCTCAAGCTATGGCCAATGAGAGGATAGAAACCCTTGAACAAAAGTTGAATGAATTAATGAAGCAGATCTAGTCCTTAAGTGATGCAATTACAAAGGGAATGTCAGGGTTACAATCGAAGGCATATGCTTTTAATGAAAACCATGAGGGCAAATCTAGCCATTCTCTTCACTTCTATGGAAACCACCAATAGTCCCACCCATGCCCACCCAAGCTAGACATGTATAAATTTGATGGCTCTCATCTGGCCATATGGCTATCACAAATGGAGAAATATTTCACATTGAATCACATCATAGATGATGAGACTAAGCTAAGTGTGGGAAACCTTTACTTGGACCAAGAAAGATGGCAATGGTAGCAATGGCATCAATGATGCTATGCAAGGCCAATGACTTGGTAGATATTCTCAAAAGCCCTTTCTAATCATTTTGATCATGAATTTAACTTTTTGGGTCGTCATACTAAGCTCAAACAGATATGCACAATACAAGAATATATTAAAGTCGTTTAATAATTAGCCTTCCGCATAGGAGGTCTAGCAGATGAATTCTACTTGGAATGTTTTATCAGTGGTCTTAAAGACTCCATACAAACCCATGTCTGGATGCACCACCCAGTCACATGGCTGGAATCTTGCACAATAGCTTATGAGGTAGAATGCATGTTAGAGGCCCAGTCGACTCATCCAAATTTCCTAGCTAAGGGACGCCCCACCTAGGCTCTGAATGTCCAAAAGGTGTCACCAATGGAAATGGCAGAAAGAAGAAAGAAAGGATTTTGCTACTACTGTGATGAGAAATATTCCCCTGGGCATAAATGCAAGGAACCCAAATTATTTCATATTAATGCTACTGATCACAGTTCATCTAAGGAAGCCCCACCATTTGAGGGACTAGAGGAGGAAGATGAGGACAACCAACTAGACAATGAGCTCCTAGCTACACTAGAAGAACCAATTATCTCGCTCCATTATTTGGTAGGCATTTCTTCTCCCCAAACTCTCAAAATCATAGGTTTTATTAAGCATCGCCCTGTAGTAGTATTGGTTGATAATGGAAATACGCATAACTTTATCCCTCAAAGAGTCATGGAAGCAGTGCATTGTTTTTTCAGAATAGTCTCTAATTTCCAGGTCTAGATTTCTAATGGGGGGACAATGAGATGTGATAGCCGCTGTGAAAATGTCAAACTTTAGATGAGGGATTATCACCTAAAGACCCACATGTTTTCCATCAACATGGGTGAGTGTGACATTGTCTTGGGTGTTGAATGGCTCTGCACACTCGGCCTAATCACAATGGATTTCCAAGAGTTATATATGATCTTTAAGAAGAATGACCGCACACATACCCTCTGCGGACTCCAGACAGGTGCTCCTTCTATCATTAGCTCGCATAGGATGGAAAAGATGTTAAAAAAGGGACACCATGGAGTTATAGCCCAATTTAATGCCATCTAGGCCTTCGAGCCCACTTCTCTTCATATTCATCCTAAGATGGAACATGTGTTAAACAACCATCTGCAAGTCTTTGACAAGCCGGATGAGCTACCACCCTTGAGAGGGAAACATGATCATAGCATTACTTTGGTCTTAGGGACACAACCACCAAAGGTGCACCCATATAGATATCCTTTTGCCCAAAAGAATGAAATTGAAAAAATCATCAAGGAACTCCTAGAAGTCGGTCTCATTCGTCCTAGAATTAGTCCTTATTCATCGCATGTGGTCATGGTGCTTAATAAAGATGGGGAATGGCATATGTGTCCAGACTTCAGGGCCCTCAACAAGATCACGGTCAAAGATAAATTTCCCATCCCGGTTGTTGATGATTTGCTGGATGAACTAAATGGGGCTCAATTCTTTACTAAGCTTGACCTTCGCTCGGGCTATCACCAAATTCACATGAAACAAGTAGAGATTCCAAAGAATGCTTTCAAAACTCATGAAGGCCATTATGAATTCTTGGTCTTTCCATTTTGTCTTTGTGATGCCCCATCCACTTTTCAAAGCCTCATGAATCACCTGCTCAAACCATATCTCAGAACATTTTTCCTTGTTTTCTTTGATGGCATCCTCATCTACAGCCTCACTTGGGAACAACATCTTCAGCATGTAGACCTGCTCTTGCAACTGCTTCGGAATCATAAATTATGTCTCAAATTGTCCAAGTTCTCTTTTGGCATGAAAGAAGTCGAGTATTGGGGCCACAATAAGGGGTGTGAAGGTGTCAGGGTGGATCCCAAAAAGATCCACGCAATGCAGGATTGGCCTCAACCAAAGACCTTGAAGAGTTTGAGAGGATTTTTGGGTCTCACCAGCTACTATCACAAATTTGTCTGAAATTATGGTCACATTGCTAGACCTCTCACTCACCTTCTCAAGAAAAATTCATTCCTATGGAATGATGAAGCACAACAAGCATTTATAGCTCTCAAACATGCCATTTATTCCACTCCCATATTGGCACTACCTGACTTCACCAAATCTTTTGTGATTGAATATGATGCTTCAAGTACGGGGATTGGGGCTGTCTTAATGCAGGAAGGTTGACCCTTGGCCTTCACTAGCCAACAACTAAGTGGAACAAATTTGGGACAATCTACCTATGAGAAGTAGATGATGGCCATCTTACATGCAGTGGATACCTGGTGACCATACTTATTGGGGTGGCATTTCCAAATCCACACAGACCATCAAAGCCTTAATATTTTTAAGAGCAACACCTATCCTCACCACAACAAAATAAATGGTTAGCCAAAATGTTGGGATATGATTATGAGATAATTTATAAGAAAGGGTGTGAAAATGTTGGAGCAAATGCTTTATCACGCCAATTGAGGAAGAAAGAACCCTACTAGCAATCTCTCTTCACATTCCAGAGTGGATTGAAGAGGCTCGCAAGGAATGGTTTCCACATCCTTCACTCTCCAAACACATTAATAAAGTGCAGGCAGATCCAAATTCCATATCGGGCTACTCTTGGCAGGATGAGATTCTTTGCTACAAGGAAAAAGTAGTAATATCACCAACATCCACCCTCAAAAGTCGCATTTTGGTAGTGTTGCACTCATCTCCCATTACACGCCATTTAGTCTTTCAGAATACTTATGCTCGCACTTGGCATTCATTCATTTGGATAGGCATGAAAAATAACATTCTTACTTTTGTAGCTAAGTGTGATGTGTGTCAGTGCCACAAAGGAGAAACAATCAAATCCCTAGGCACTTTACAGGCATTGCCCGTCCTACCTCAATTTGGATGGAGGTTTCTATGGATTTCATTACTGGTCTTCCAAAGTCAGGCAATAAGTCAGTCATCATGGTGGTTGTGGACAAACTTTCTAAATATGTTCATTTTTGCACCCTACCCCAACTTTTTACACCTGCTTTGGTGGCTCAATATTTCATGGACCAGATCTTCAAATTGCATGGCATTCCCACTTCGATTATGTCTGATCATGACCTAATCTTCACCAGTAACTTTTGGCAGGAACTCTTTAGGCTACAAGGTACCCAACTACAACTCAGTACTTCCTATCATCCCCAAACGGATGGTCAAACTGAAGCAGTCAACAAATGCCTGGAGACCTACCTCAGGTGTTTCACTTCAGAAAAGCAACATCTATGGGTACAATGGTTACCTCTAGCCAAATGGTGGTATAATACTAACTATCATGCCACCACCAAGATGACTCCATATGAAGTAGTTTATGGTCAACTCCCCCCTTCACCTAGTTCTTATATCTCGGGATGCTCTAAGGTACAAGTAGTGGATCAATTCCTACAGAACTGTGCAACCATGCTTGCCCACCTCAAAGCTAATCTCCATCAAGCTCAAAATCACATGAAGCAATAGACAGACCAACATCATTAAGAGCACACATTTCAAGAAGGGGATCAAGTATTCTTGAGGGTGTAACCATATAAGCAAACATCACTCAAAGACAAGGGTTGTTAGAAATTATCTCCAAAATTCTATGGATCATATCAAATATTTTAGCACATCAGAGAAGTAGCCTACAAGCTAGCCTTGCCACCCACTGCAAAAATCCATCCCATCTTCCATGTTTCATGCCTCAAGAAAGTGGTGGGGAACAATTGCAGAATTCAAACTAGTCTACCGAAATTGGATGAAGAAGGTTCAATGTGGCTCCAACCTGAATAGGTTCTTGACATGTGAGAACGACATTTGCATGGTTGCACAATCAAGGAAGTCCTCATCAAGTGGAAAGACACCTCTCCAGAAGATGCGACCTAGGAACCAACCACTGTTCTTCAGTAGCTTCCACAACTTTAGCCTTGAAGACAAGGCTATTTTTATGGGGGAGGACATCTTAGGGTACAACCCTAACCCCCTTATTTATGTAATAGGGTTGAGTCATAGTTATAGTTAGTTAAAGAGTCAATAAGGCCCATATTAATAATTGTAAGTGGTTGACCTGCATTTAAAGAAGGGACCACAGTTAGTTGCAAATGGGCCATGGTATTAGACAGATGGTATTAATAAGAACCATGGTACTGACCCATGGTATTGCATGTATGAATCCTATATAAAGGATAGAGACTCCCCATTGAGGAGCATCGTGTCTTATTTTGTAATTGAGCCCTGCTCTATTGGAGGTTGCCCCCTCGAAGAGGCAAATGAACATTGATTTCCTTTCTAAATAATAAAATACATGCTATTATTTCTCATTGTTCTGTGTTCTGGGTTATATTTCTTTGCATATTTGGTGTTCTAGTATCTTCTCGCAGGTCAAGAGCATAACATCGACCCATAACCTATAAGTTAGAAAAATCTATTGGATTAATTACTCTAGAACATAATCTTCCTTATTTTCTGAAGAAGAAAGAAACAATCCCTACTAGGATAGTATTTTCTACAATGGAAGATTTAGTATTCTCTACCCTTAAAGAGTTGGTAGAATCTGTAAACAACATAGAAAACCAAAGCGGCCTCCATATTTCAACATGGATGATGAAGACAATATTGTGCTCTCAGATGACACTTTCCTTGGGTTAGACAGTCACGAAGAACATTCCTCATATCATGAAGAAGAGGACAAGTATATAGATGAAGACATGACATACAAAGATTTGGATTGGATGACATGGGGCCCACTTTCCCTTCTGGGCATTTTTACATGATATGCTAATACACCTACAAACGTTGTTAACAAAATATGTCTCTGACAAGCCAATCAAAGTGGAAGATCATTTAGAAAATGTCTACCTACACCTGTAGAATCTAAAAACAACACAGAATGACCAGAACAGCCTCCATATTTCAACATCGGTTACAAAGACAATGTTGTGCTCTCAAACGACAATTTCCATGGTTTAGCCGGTCATGAAGAACATTCCTCATATTATGAAGAAGAGGACGACTATATAGATGAATAAATGACAGACAAAGTTCTAGATTGGATGACTCATGGCCCACTTTTCCTTTCAGGTATTTTACATAATATGCGAATACACCTGGAAAATTTGTTAACAAACTATGTCCCTTACAAGGAAATCAAAGTGGGAGATCATTTAGAAATCTTCTACCTACACCTGCAGATGATCAGGGTACATTATGATGATGTTACATCTAGACCCTTTCCTTATACCTTAGATGGTAGAGTGATTTCTTAGTATCATAGTCTTCCCACGTATTCAATTCAGAATTAGATGGGATTTAAAAGGTCGTTCCTTGAAAATTTCATTGATGATAAAACCCCAGCCATGTTATTAAAGGAGTTAGGGAATTCAAAGATGGGGATAAAATAAGAGGTCAAGTATTTTAATCAGAGATTCAATAGGGTATTGAACCAACTTCCCCCAGATACGACCCCTCATGCATCAATCACAACCGATTACTACACTTCTACATTGTTAACAAGCATTTCACATTTTCTAAAGAGAGTTGTGAAAAAAACTTTTGTACATAAATTTGAAGAAGTTGTCATAGTTGAGAAGTACTTGCATGAAATTCAAGTTATTTTTATGATGAATCATCTAAAGACTCCAAGGAGATAGGTAAAAGGTCTCAGGCCTCTTCAAACAGGGCTAAGGACAAAGAAGCTACTAATTTGGAGAGCTTGTCTAGGACCATCAAGTCTCTTTCCAATGGGTTGGCAGAGTCAAAACAAAGGAAAATGTAGACCAATTTTAGTAGCAAGCCTCCAAAGTTCAAATTCCTATGAAGGACCAGCAATAACAACAATAGTAGTATTCAGTTGGCTAAGTCTTCACAGAGGTCGAATGTTGTGCTAAATGTTGAAAGCATGGGAATGGACCAATATTTCTTTTTTAATAAAAAGTATCATTCAGAAAAGACATGTCCATAGTGGAATCACGTCATGAACGCTCTAGTTGCAAGCATCACTTTCATATGAGCAGACTGAGCATATGGAAGAAAAGTAAGAATCTTTTGCAACTAAAGAGACTGTGGTTATTAGACACATAATGAATAATTTTAGTTATCTGTTCACTGCTAAGAACAACAAAGGATGTTGAAGAACCACCACTGAGTGATTCCTAGCTCAAAAACTGAATAGTCGATACAAGATGAGGAGCCAATGGATTGTTCTTCAACAAAATTTGACCAGGAAAAATTTGACTTGTTAAGAAAATTCACACTACATGTCAACTCAACTTAAAACACTCAAGAAAATTTTGGAAAAGTTGTTGAGGTTTTAACCCCGTACAGAAATTACCTGCATA
>APFE031193663.1:0-34686 GCA_000404065.3 Pinus taeda | reverse complement strand
TTAGTGTATTTGCTATCACAACTGTAACAAAGCCCTTTTGCTCTTTTTTCATCCAATTGTTGTGGTGTCAACCTTATAGGTTGGGGAAGACTAGGGACAACACTTCCATCTTTATAGTTGTGAGTGGTATGCTTCTTGGTTGCCATATTTTTGCTTTCCATTTTTCTTGCTAACCTGAATGCCTTCTCTAATGAACCAGGTTCCCAAAGGCGAACATCATGTTGGATATTATCCTTTAAAGACCCTATGAACACATCAATCCTATGCTCCTCTGGAATATCTTTTACCCTTATGTTCAATTTTTGGAACTCCTCAATGTGCTCCATTATTGAACCTTTTGTTTGAGACTTATCAATTGGCTAAAAAAAGTGTTGCTTTTTGTATCCTCATAATGTGCTATCAATTCTTCCGTAAAAATTGCCCAAGTGATAATTTCTTTACAAGAGCAAAGCCATTGATACCATACAAACTGATTTTGTTCCAAATATAAAGTTGCAATATGTACCTTTTGTGTGTTTTGCACATTATTGAGATTGAAAAATTTCTCCATCTGTAATATCCATTTTGCGGGATCCTTGCCATCAAACTTCCTCATATCAATTTTTGGAATATGGTGGGTCTTTGATACCAAATTAGATTCTACGAAATCATGATTAACATTTCTTTTGTTTGCATCATGAGTTTCCTTTACTATGTTTTCACCATTAGTAAGTATTTCTTGTAGAAAATTTGTCAAATCTATCTTCAAATCTGCCATGTCTATCTTCAAATCTGTCTTCAAATCTATCTTCAAATCATCCATCTTATCTTCCATGCCCTTTATCTTAGATTCCACGCCATTTATATTAGCTTCTGTTAGCTCTTGTGAGAGTGACATTTGTTGCACTTGGTCTTGTAATTTTGATATATCATGTAGTATTTCTTCCTCTTCTTCATGAGTCATGCTAGAGCTTTCAGGTTGCTTATAGGTGTTTGCATTCTTTTTCCTCAGGGCATTAGTTATAGATAATAATTCTCTAATATGCCCTGTGAATTCCTTCAAAATAAATTTTCAAACCAAGCTTAACAAAAATTTAAAAAATCTACACACCTTTTTTCACTTTGTAGGAGCTCGATATTACCTCTGATGTATCTCTGTACTTTCAGATCATCCAGTTCTAAAATTGTGACCTACAGTAGCCCTCTGTGTCCTCTTTCCAATGCCACCAGTCTGATCCAAATTAGATTCTCCAAGGAAGAGTTATGCGAAATCTACCACAATGAACTGATTATAGACTAGTTCAGTAGAGCGAACTTGTACGACATGCCACAAGTCATTGTTTTGACCTTTGCGTCTAAAAAAAATATATACAAGAAACTACATTTCTTCCTCCTTCTGTAACTTCTGACGAAATTTCAATCCAATTCTCAGAGAGAAAGTTATGAAGAGTTTCCCCAGGTCACCTATTTGGAATGTAATTCAGGAGTCTGTAAAAAGACCAACTTCCTCAAATCATATCTCCGCAAATATAGCGTGAAAAGATCTAACATTTGGGTCTGAGGTTCAGGACGATTTCTTCTCAAATGGGTTTTTCTTTTAGCTTCTGGAACATCACAGAAACAAATTTATAGAAAAAATTCCACGATGACCTATTCAGAGTAGTGAAACCCTTGAATCCAATGCTCTGATACCAAATGTTATGAAACCAACTCAAGAAAAAAATAGAAAAGATAGATCAACAACTTAGAATTCAGCCTCTTCGAGGGGGCGGCCTCCTTTACATTACATAAATGAACAATTCTTCGATTATTCAAATGACAAAACCTCCTTTCTATATATAGGAGTCTAAAGAGTCACAATATAACCCACCTGACCTAACAATAATAATATAAAGCCAAAAAAATAACAATAGAGGGATTCTATGGGGCAGAATAATAACAATATGGGGACAATAGGGGCACAACAATATTAATAAGGGATACAACTACAATAGTAATGAGGTAATCACTAGTATTATAGGGAACCAACAGTAGCCTTATACAGGTGGGTGCATGTGTATTGGTATGAGTCTGCACTAGTAAAAGATTGTAAACAGGTATTTCTTATATTAAAAGAAGACAACAGCAGGTGCTTTTCATCATGCATTGGTTTTCCGCCTTAAATCCTGGTGTTCATGTGTGTTGCTTATGTGTGATGATTTATTCTGTTGTTACTGCACATGGTTACTGTTTATATGGTTAATAAAGTACTGATGCACTGATGAAAGATTAACATATGATGAATTAACTTAATCATAAGCTCACTGGATATATGCTAATTGCCTTAAAGATAGTTTATGTGTACACGCAAGTTACCTTCATTGAAGTAGCATCTATAAATCAGAGTATGAAAATAAAAAGTTATTGATTTGACCAATATGAGCTTAGCCCCCCCTCCCCCTTTCAGTATTATTTCCAACAATTGGTATCAGAGCAGGTCCTTTGGCAGAAGCTTGATCGCTTGAAGGAGATATGTAGAAACAATTGGAAAGAAGCTAAAGAAGAAATCACCTTAGAAGAAGAATACGTCTCAAAGGAATAGTGACTGCAGGAGAGACAATTGGTCGTTAGGTGGAAGCAAGTATTCAAATTCAGAATCTATTGAAGGTGAATCTAGCTCTCAAGATGAGGTAAGCAACTCTAATGCAAAATCTGAAATGCAAAACAAGGAGATGAGAAGTCAACCCCATCAACAACCAAAGAAAGAAATTATTAAAAAAAAATATTTTACTCCTAACTATGGAAGTGATAATCAGTTATTTCCTTTGATGAATAATGTTGAATGTTTTATATGTCATAATTTTGGACATGTTGCAATGAGATGTAGAAGTAGAATGGTTTAAGACTGTCACACAAAAAGATCATCAGCGTCCAAGTACTATAAGGGACATTGTTTTTCTTGCAATATGTTTGGTCGTAAATCCATTGACTACTATAGAAGGAATATGAAACATGTAAGATTTTATGCATGTAACAAGTTTGGGCATATAGCAAAGGAATGCAGGAGAAAATTTCAGCCACCATACCAAAAGGAGAAAACATCATCACACTCGAAGATATGGAAGAAGAGGATGTACAGTTAGAAAGATGTGGCATAGCACAGTATATAGACATAACAGACTCAAGGGGAGCTGAAAGTGTGAAAATTTAGTGTTCTAAGTCTCATACACATTTATCATGAAGATGAGTGATGTATATACGCGATTTCGAAGCTGCATAGTTGCATATATGTTGGTTTGAGGAAAAAGCAGTGGGACATACTTAGAAAAGGGGGTCTGATATGGTTTAGTCAATTATCAAATATTTGTTATGTTATGATTGATGATGATTACAGTCTGATGATAATATGTAGAAGAACTCTTGGCCCTCATAAGTTTTTAATAAGTTTATGAATAACTAGTTTATGATGATGCCTTAATGATTCTTACTAACAAATGCAATGATCAAATCTGATAGTGAACAGTTTGAAAAGGTTCAGGGGGAGCATATGTTTCTAATAATGCATTGTTGGCATTATATTAGAAGACCTTGGTACATGACAATAGTTAAATTTCTTGATCCACATAGTTGTTTGATTCAGGTGACTCTTTTGATGATGGACATATACATGTCGTTGATCTTGATTTTGTTGATATATGGTGATGGTGAAGATCATATATGGTGTATGATAGTTGTTGATGACTATCATGGTCTTATTTAGCTTTTTGTTCCTTGTTATAAATGCCATGTATATCATTTGATGTAAAGGTCATGAAAAGACCTAATTTGTAACCCCACTATGAATGGGAAGGATGATGTAATAATTGATATTTCAGTCATGTATAAGCATTTGGTATATCCCCACATGGTTGGGTGATTTATGTATGTATGAGTCATTGGTCTTAGGGAAGTCATACTCACTTAGTTGAGTTATAGAATCATGTTAGTCTTTTGAAAAATATATTTGCAGACTTTGCCTGTACTCAGTGGGAGCATGGACAACATAATGTATGTCAAAGGGGGAGAATATCTTGATCCACCCTTCACCCTTATTTTCAAAAGGGGGAGTTTCTTGGTGTTGTGGTTTCCGTCAAGTCCAAAGGGGGAAATTGTTGGCATTTTTATACAGTTGTTGTACTTGATGGCAACTCACAAAGATGACAGTTCACAACGTAACAGGTTAACAACAAAGGATTACATATCAGACTCTAGACATTGAAGAAAGAGAATGGTTTAAGAAGTATACGCTGGTTCACTTTGTCCAAGCAGCATATACACGTGGATCAACAGAACAAAAGGGGCATATATGTATACACGCACTTATATAGAAGGAAAAGCATGTATGGGATGGAAAATCAAGGTATTGGTCTGAGGTCTTTGGTCCAAGGTATTTGGTCTGAGGTACTGATCCGAGGTATTTGGTTCAAGGTATTGGTTCAAGGTATTTGGTCCGAGGTATTGGTCCTAAGTGGTTTTGGTCCGAGGTATTGAGAAAGGCCTACAATTATATAAGGAGGAGAAGATCATTAGGCCAAGGTGTGCAAGTATTGAATATCTTATGAAGAGTTAGATGAAATATCTAGGTTATGGGTTTCTGATGCTTTGCTTGATCTGAATTAAAGATGCTTCAAGTGGTTGATGATGGATGATGGATTGGGATCATAAGACCTAAAATGAATTATCATTATGTGGTTTGATCATGGACAGTGTAGATCTGAATGCTGACTCATGTTTTATTCTGTAAATGTTATGATCTAGGTATAATTGAAGTCTAGAATAACCATGAAGTTTTTAAGTTAGTATTTACAGATCTGTACGCTAGTTCGCTTTGATAAAAGCGCATATACACACTAGTTCAGCACATCGAAGTAGCATATACATTATGAAATATGATGTTTGAAGTTGCAGTTGGTTCTAGTTGTTGATGTAGAGTTTTGGGTTTTGCTTTGTGTTCTGGTGACTATTTTCTGGCGACAATGTTCTAAATGTTCAGATTGATTGATTGTGATTTTCTTCAGTGATGATGGGTTTTCAGTGATTGATTGATTCAGTTATGGTTGATTCAGAGATTGATGATTGGATTTCAGTTATTGGTTGATGCAGATGTATTTGATGGTTGTATTGTAGTGGTGATTGATTTTTAGCTTCTATGTTACTGATGGGTCCAATATGAAAATTGGATGAAACATGACCTTCAGATTGTGGTGTTGTGTTCCAAGAGTATCGAGTATGAAAATTTATGAAAAGTGGTCCCTAGAGATAAACATAAGGTCGTAGCCTTCTATAGGTCAGCGCCTATGTACTAGTAAACATATCTACCAATACAAGAGCCAGGGGGTTGGAGCTCCCTTACAGTAGTAGCTGGAAAACAAGAGAAGGTAGGAGTCTTCTGTAGGTCGACGCCTACATACTAGTAAATGGATCGGCTAGTACAAGAGCCAAGGGGTTGGGGCTCCCTTCTAGTAGCAGCTGGAAAATGAGTGAAGGTTGGAGCCTTCTGTAGTTTGGCACCTACGTAATCGTAAATGGATCGGCTAGTATAAGAGCTAGGGGGTTGTACCTCCCTTCCAGTAGAATATGGAGAACGAGAGAAGGTTGTAGCCTTCTGTAGGTGGGTGCCTGCATACTGGTATGAGTCTGCACTAGTACAAGATTGTAAACAGGTTTTTCTTATATTAAAAGAAGACAATAGCAAGTGGTTTTTGTCCCGCATTAGGTTTCCACCTTAAATCTTGGTGTTCATGTGTGTTTCTTATGTGTGATGGTTTATTCTATTATTACTGCACATGGTTACTATTTATATGGTTAATAAAGTATTGATGCAATGGTCAAAATTAACATGTGATGAATTAAATGAATCATAAGCTATGATCTTTGTGCATGTGTGATGTTTCTTTTTGCGTGTTTATGATTCTTGTTTTAGATGGTGAATTAACTTCCACAAATGACCAGAGTAGCTTCAAGTATGGTGATTTAGAAAATTTCATGAGCAGTATCGAATTTTCACATTAATTTATACATGGTATCAGAGCTAGAAGCACTGTAGAGAAGATATTTTGAAGTTATCATTGCAGGAGATTCATATTTGAACATCAATGTTGCAGGTTTTCTTCGGGATTGAGAAGATGGCTTTCAATGGACTGGGGCTCGAGTATGCCTTGGAAGGCACCTAAAACTTAGTTGCATGGAAGAACCGCATGGAGGCAGTATTGGATGACAATGGGATGCTAGAATACATCAAGGAAAATGTAGAGAAACCCCAAGCATCTGATGCCCACAATATTTCTCACTAGAAGAATGATGTAGCCAAAGAAAGGAGAATAATATTGGAGGGAGTTTAGGATCATATTGTCTCGAATCTCCATGGAAAGGAGACTAAGTTCGCGATGTGGAAATAATTGACCAAATTGTTATAGAAAAATAGTGACCACAAGAAGCTGGCACTCAAGGACAAGCTTCGAAGTATCAAGATGCAAAAGAATGACAGAATTACACAGTACCTGACCATGTCTACACAATGTCATGATGAATGTGGCAAGGTCGATGTTAATGTCCCCAAAGAAGACTTGGTAGCTCTAGCCCTTTTGGGCCTTCCCAAGAGCTAGCACATTTATCAGTATTTAGTAAATGGTAGAGAGAAACTACCTACTTGGGAGTGGTTATGGTTTGATCTAGTGCGAGAAGTAATTAGGTGCAACACTAGAGACAAGACCTCATCCAAGGGTGAGGATGAGGAGAACCCTGCCTTAGTGGGAAAGGTAAATAAATGGAAAGGGGAGAAATCCCAATCCAAAGAATATTTGATTCAAAGGGGAAAGATGAAAGACTTGTCCAAAATCAAGTGTGTTCATTGTCATGAATTTTTAGGCACTATGCAATGAAGTGTCCACACAAGATGGAAAACAAGAGGACTGTAGGGGGAGCAACTGGTGAAGCCTTGGCTTCACAGTTCAAACTTGATTTTATCCTCATTACATGCATGGAAAGCATAGTGATGGGTAGTGTGTGGTATCTTCACAATGATGCCTCATTCCATTCGACGAGGAACAAAGGATTTTTCAGCAACTTAGAGGAAAAGGATCTCCAGATTGACATCGAGATGGAAAATGATGGAAGGTATAACATGAAAAGTATTGGTATAGTTACTTTTCAAAGGGAATATGGCTCCCCTCTCAGGCTCAAGGATTTTATGTTTGTACCAGGTCTGAAGAAGAATGTGACCCTTCACCAATGCATTCATGGTGGTGTATTTAGATGACATATTTATCTTCAGCCGGAGTTGGGAATAGCGCCTCCACCATATTCGACAGGTCCTCCAAATCCTTTGACAACACAAGTTGTGTGATAACATGGAGAAATGCACCTTTGGCCTAACCAAGGTTCAATATTTGGGGTACATCATTGATGAACAGGGTGTACATGTGGACCCCTCTGAGATACAAGTCATTCGAGATTGGCTAGCCCAACAACTCTAACAGAGCTCCACAACTTTTTGGGTCTTGCCAATTTCTACCAAAGGTTCATGTTGGGGTTCTCTCATATCACTTGGCATTTAAGTCAAGTCACGAAGGGCGGAGTGAAGGAAAATTTCTTTTTGTTGGAAACCCAATAGCGATTGCTCTTCAAGTTGAAAAATCACCTCTATTTTACACCAGTTCTCACATTACAATACCTGCAACAACCATTTGAGATTGAGACAGATGCCTTTGACTATGTGATTGGTGTGATTCTTACTAAACCTGGGCATCTAGTGGGTTACCACAACGAGACATTTTCAGACACAGTTTGAAAGTACCCCACTTGCGACAAAGAAATCTATTCCATTGTGCACGCCTACCATCAATGGAAGCATTACATTATGGGGAAGGAAACAGTCATCCATATAGACCACTGGCCTCTATAGTTCATATAGACAAAAGGGAAGTTGCAAAACGATCGCCATAAGTAATGGTCCACCTATATGAAAAAGTTCCATTTAAACATTAAGTATAAGAAGGGAAGCACCAATAATGTCACTAATTGCCTTAGCTGACTGCCAGTCATGGCGCTAACCATGGTGCATGATGTTGCATTGTGTTATATTCTTTCCATGACTACCTCGAGTGTTATATTTTTTTGGACCCTATATTAAGTGGGAAGACCTACCTATGGTTTTGTGTAGGGATTTCACAAATGGTTTTGGGCACGATTGTTTTCGGTCCATGGTATTTTGTAGATCCAGTCAAGGGAACTATGATTATGATCTAATCCAGGGTTAATGGTGTTATCACTCAGAGGTTTTCCGTAGAAGTTATCAAAAGAACGAATCATCTGCGGTAACCACAAACCAATCTTTTAGGCTTAGACTCTAGCCAACTTAAGTCTAGAGAGGGCTCTTTCTTTCTGATTTAACTTTGTTTTATGAGATTTCAGGCTAGTTCTTAGTGTTCATGGGGGTTTTGGTTTTGAATTTAAGGTTGAAGGGTGGAATTATTGGAGCAAATGGATAGAGCTAGGTCTTCAAGCCATTGGTCTATGGAGTCAATAAATGGATAGCCTAACTGGACTAGACCATTAAAGATAATGTTCATAGGGCAGGCTAGCAAAACAAAAGGAAAATATTTAGGTCTACTAGGTGAAGTGATTCTAACCAGGGTGAAAGGGCACTTAAGAATCCTTGGACCGAAATCAAAATGAGGAACAGAGGGGGATCATTAACAAAGGGAAATTAAGAATCCTCTGCTATAGATCAAAGGAGAAACTACAGAAGCTAAGGAGCAATTAAGAATTCCCTAGCTAAGAGAGTTTATGAGAAAACATTTAGAATGTAAAACAGTCAAGATAGAGTGCATTTAAGCAATTTTTGAAAGAGCATTCAATGCTATACATTTAGATTTTAGAGATACAAATAAGATTGTGGAAAAAACATAAGGAAAGACAACATTGAACATGAGAGAATACTTATTTGTATTCCTCTTTACACAAGAATCCTAGAAAATATATGATCTTTATTCCTTGATCCAGCAAGCCAATCTAGTCATTGATACAATAGAACTTTGATTTGAGAGAAAACGTCTCTAGAAATGTCTTGGAATCCATCCTACATGCTTAGAAATGTGAAGTATTTATACAAAAAACAATTGCAAAATATCACAAAACAATTTCAGATTTAATCTAGGGAATAAAATATCTTCATGCATGAAGATAGAGACAGATGTAGAACTTCTTTCTTGTTGTCCCTTTTATTATGGTGTTGCTAGTTGTTTCTGTTGAGTTTTGAGCCCTTTAAGCTGGCTAATAGTTGTGGCATTTCTATGCTGGAATCTTCTTTGATCTTTCACCGATACTCTTTGACTCTGTTACTCTTTGACCCTGCTGATCTATCTTTTACCTGTTTCACCTGGCTACCTTCAGATTTACTGTGGTGACTTTCTGATGTAAAACTTTTTCATAGTGAATCTATCATTTTCTCCCACCATTCTACCTCACGCAATCTCACTTTCAACATTCTTCTATAAATTTCATCTACCTCTATGTATTTTGCAAAGTTGGGCTTGGTGAGAAACAAATGTTTCACCTCATGTTCTAGGAAAAATAGGTTTTCCAATGTATCATATAATATTTTACCTATTGGCAGGGCTTTAATGCTTGAAGAGCTGGCTTGTTCCTTGGCCAATCTCCTGAGTCTATCACTATAGTCCAATTCGGTCATGATTTTGTCATTGATGACCATAGGACTAGGAAGGTCTTTGTCCCTCAAAATTTGAAATTTAGCCATAAACCTGTAAATGGCTACCTGCATGTTATGGCACTTCTCTTCTAAGTTGAGCATGAGGTTTCTTTTGGAATAAACCTTTTTAATCTCTAGAATGGCTTCAATCCTATCCTCTATGCCAAGCTTATGGAGCTCATATCTGTTCTTACTGCTCAGGAGGTGGATGAGTTGATTTGCATCCTCAGGTTTGTCTCTTAATTCTTCCCTTACTTTCTAGATGGCTTCAATAGCTACCTTCACCAATTCAGTTTGCTCAAATATAACTTGGATTGATGGCCAAATATCATTGACAGAGTCAACGATATTGGCCCAGAGCATCTCTTTACTCTATCCTAATGGCTTCTACAGTGTCAAATTTTTCTCTAGGACTTTGATTTTTTCACCCATTCTTTTGGATTTCTATGTTTCTTCTCTTTGCTAAATTTGGGCAAATTTGCAATCAGTTTCTAAACTTGCCACTTTCTCCTTCAATCTTTTGAGCTCTGTAGCTTGGATGGACATCTCTTCCATGGCTTTTACCAGTTCTATTGTTTTTTCAGTTGATGTACCTGCTATTGTAGTGGACTTGGTTGTAATAGGCAGTGTTGTGGCAGGTGGAGATGTAGGTGCTAATGATGCTACCATTATGGAAGGAATTGTTGTTGACACTGTGGGGATGACAATTCTAGGAGTTTTGGCCAGGTCACTTTGCTTGGACTGAATCAAAGTGTCCAACTCTTTCTTTGTTTCTTTAAGCTGGTCATTTAGCTTTAGGACTAGGTCCATAAGATCTTCATGTCCTTGTTGTGCTTCTAAGACTTCCATTGTTTGAGGGTGATGCAGCTAGGGGATTTTAAGTTGCTTCTTCAGTGCAGCAATGTCATCATTCTTATTTTTAATTAGTTGTTCTATTGCTTTCACATCCTTGGGATCATGTCCCAATTCTATCACTAAGTCCTCTAAGGACTTGATTATTGTATCTTTGGCCTATGAGGAGGCCTTCTCAAACTAAAACTGAGATGACATATTGTTTAAAGAGTTCTGCAATTGGTGGGTTGTTATGGCTTTCCTTGTCAATGTAGAAAAACTCATCTCACCTATTTTCTTATGCAACTCAATTTGGTCAATGGGATGAATATCCCTTGCCAGTACTTCAAAATCCACCCTTTTAAAATTTGTTGTTGTCCTCGGCTACTAAGTGATTAGCTTGATGAAGGTCATTTTCATCTTCCCCTCTTTGACATCAAAGACCGACATAAGCCTTGCTTGATTGGTAAGGGTCATCTTCAAATACTATGCATAGGTTTGTGCTTTCAACCTCTCATTTCTAGCCTTTATTTCTTTGTATCTCTCCTTGATATCTTGGTCTTTATCTACTGGCATTCTGAGAGAGGAGACCTAAACACTTTTTTGCCTTTCCAACACCTAAGTGTGTGATGTGGAAGGTTCTAGGATGCCTCCAAATGAAGTGGCAAGCCTGCTCCCATCTCTTTCTATGCTTGTAACCTCAACTGTCTCCTCTGTATATTCCTATTCAAAGACAGGATTGACTCTTTGTCTTTGCATGGGCTTGTGATGTTGCTCTTTTTGAAGTAGTGGCCCCTTCCCTATTTCTCTTGAGGCTTTTCTCCTCATTTAGAGGTGTCTGTAGATCTAGAGGGGTACTAATGGTGGTTTCTGGTTTATCTGATTTCTCTAGTATTTCTATTTGATCTGGCACCTCTGATAGGTCTAGTACTTCTAATCCCTCTCGCACCTGTGATTCTTCTGATACCTGTAGGAAAGGAACCTCATCAATTTGTTTCTCTAAGTCAATGAGCGCATTCTCAATGTCTACCTTAGTGTTGTCCTGATCTACTAAGGTCCCTTCTACCCATTCTGATTGTTTTGCAAAGGCTTCAATTTTAGGAATGGGTTGATGAATGAAGGGTCCTAGCTTGACCTTTTGTCTCTTTTTGGTTATGAATTCCAAAGTGTTATATCTCTAGGTAATTTTTTTTTGGAATTTCACACTCTGCAATGTTAAATTTGCTTCATGGCCTACTTCCCTTAAGTTACATATGAAGGGACCTAATTGGTCTTTGATTTTGGAGCTAGCCTTCTTCTTGGCATTAACAAAACTTGTTTCATCTGGACTGATAATCTACTTGTAGTACTCTAAAGGAAATAACCTCATTGGGAGGTAATTGGGGAGTTTGTATGGTGCCAGCATGCAACCATAGATTTTGATCTTCGTATGGTTCTGGTACAAGTACCAATCACCTACCTTGGACTATTTTGACAATTGTAGGACCCTTTTTATGTCTGAAATGATTCTTGGAGGAGGGCTTCCTATCAACATTGTCACAATTGGATGCACAAATAGGTCAATAAAGTCAGCATATGAATATGGGGAGTGAAATTTGTGGACCAATGGAGTCCAGAAAATGACTAATCTGGGTTTACCTTTTGTATCAGGCTTCTGCAAGGTGAAGGGAAACTTGTTTGACTGAAAATATAGAAAAATGTGGTACAAAACAGATGAGTATTTGAATACTCTCTCATTGCTCATCTTAAGAAATTGGTCATGCATCCTATCAGCTATAAATTTGGCATAGTCATAGATAACGGCAGGAGGTTGTCCTAGAGTGTATATGGACATGAAGGCTAGAATAATCTCATCGATATATTCACTAGTGGTATAACCCAGGACTCTAGATATCATATCTACAATACTTTTGTCCCAAGGAGAAAATAGAGCTGCTACATATGGATGGGGGTCTTTGGGGTATACTTCTCTGCTAAGACGAAGATTTGGATTATTTGGGCCAATCTTACAGGGCTGAGCTTGGCAAATAAGTCGAAAAGATCTCCAATGGAGAGGGGAGTCAAGTTTTGGCTAGGCTGGATTTGTAGCATCTCATTGGTAGATTCAACAATGATGGTGAAAAGTATGGTCTGGTTAGGGTACATCACTGCTCTTTTATTAGGGATATAATTAGCATGATAATAGTGGACAATTTACGGGAAAATGTGGACCTATCGGAATTGGTACATGGCCAAATTTCACTCTCACAGACCAATTTTACCAGCTTGGTTCAAGTATATATCCCTTCTTTGGTAGTGTACTTTGAGTGGGGATTCAAGGACAGTGGTGTCCTTTATTTGAAAATCCCTATCAGCCAAGGGAAGGTGGTCTAGGTATAAGTGGGGTGTAGAGACGGGTCTCACATCCATGGCAATTGGGGCAACCATTCTCAGTTCTGAAATTGATAGGTTTTCCAGTGAATTATGGCTTAAATACCTAGAATTTAAGGAAAACTAGCTCTGGAAAGGGCAGCTAGCAACTGCGAATGGTAGAAAAGGCTCTGTGTAGGCTGGAAAGTGAACTGGGTGCTCTGTGGTGTCTTTAGGGTGCAATTGGACATAGGTTGACAGCTTCAACATTCGCAGGTGCATGCATGGAGGTTTACAGTTGAAAAAATGATAAAAACAAATGATTTGGGGCTTTTTGGATTTACGCATGAAAGCCAAGTTTGGCGAGTACAGGTGAACAATGGTGATTTTGTCATGTAGCAAGGTGTACAGTAATCATTTTGTCATGTAGCGGGTGGGTGGTAAATGGTTTCCATTGCATCGCTTTTGGGCGCTCAGTGCTATTGGGGGGAGGCCACCCGATTCCATACATTAAACGATAGGTAGCATTGGGGGCCCAACAGAAAATAGCTTTATCGGGCGGGCATTGTTCAGACATCGGGCCTGCCCGATATGGGTAAGGGCCATTGGATGTGGAGGGAGGTCATCGTATGGTGATCGTGTAGGGAAGCTGCACGAAGGCTAGTGGAGGGTGCAACGGGTGATTAAGTGCAGCGGTTTTTGAGTTAATGAAGGATTAAAGTGGGGTTAAGACATCAGCATCATTAGCAATGAGTTTAAACAGGGGATTATCTAACTTAATCACAAATCTATTAGTTAGTGGGTTTTTGGGGTTTGGGTGAAATTATAGTTTATATTTTAAACTAGGGTATAGGGCTAGTTAATATGCGGGAGTTAAATATATATGGGGAAAAAGGGTTTTTATTTGTGGGATTTAATAAATAAAACTAGTAATTAATAAAATGAGCAGAAAGGGGCACCATACCCTAAGTAAATTTTTTTCATGATTTTTAATGTTTTTTCACATGTTAACATCAAACTTAGGGTACTGTGTGTTTTGGTCGGTTTTTTCGGAAAAAGGAGTTTTACATGGGGGTGATTGCTTTTCCTAGGTAAATAGTGTTTAACGTGAGAAAAGGGGTTTTATTAGGGAAATGAGGGGAAATGAAGGGGGATGAATGAACTGAAAGGGGGGGATGAATTTTTATGAGGGGTTTTAATACTTATTACCTATAAGTCATTGAGTCAAGGGTCTGGTCCCTCCAAAAGTCAGAAAAATGCTTTGAGCCTCTTTAACTTAGGGTTTTTAAGTACTTTGAACTTTATTGTGGGAAATTAGTTAAGTAAAAGGTGAAATGAATGAGGGAAGTTAATTAATTGACTTTGATATCCATTTGCATGCTTTATTGTCCACTCGCATTTGGAACTTTCATGGTGAGAATGATAAATATGCTTTTTGTCTAACCGATCATTATAGTTTCTGCAACCTTTCTTCTACTTACCCATCTACTCATCCTACCTTTTTTACTTCTCTTTATTAGGGTGCTTTGAGTTATCAAACCCTTATCAAACATTTTTCTTTCTCTTTATAATAGTGAACTAACTAAATCTAACCTTATTACATCCAAGGGCTTAGGTTAAACAGTTGAGCTCCTTTCATTTACTCTACCCATATAATTATCTTCCAAGGTTACACTGTTTGGCCAGATTATTATTCTCTATCTATCAACATGAAATTTAAAGCATGGCATAATCAAGATTAAATAATTTGATTACCATGGATTGTGGCAAGGATTACAAGTTGCACACAATCATTTATTCTGCACAAAAGTAAATAGTAGTGGCATTTTCGCTTGCTCACTTTCATGGTCTTTTTCCTTTTCTTGGGGTTCATATTTTTCATATTTTTTTATCTTTTTATTCTTTTTCTCCTTTGATTATTCTTTTAGGACATACCCTCTTTACATTTTTTAATTTATCAATATCGAAAACATTTGCACAGATTAAAGGTATGTACATATTACAAGTTTTAATCTCAGTCATTCAAAAATTATGACTCCTATTGGTATAGGAACCTAACAGTGGCTCCACTTGGGGATGGAATTTCCTGGTGAAATGTCAAGATCTTTGTAGATCAATGGCCTTCTGAATTGTTGTGATATTTCCTTACAACCTTTCCCTTTTATGCTTCTGCATTATTACTATTTATGACAGTAAAATTTTTAAAGCTTAAGGCCTTCTCTCCGGACTTCAACTTCAAAAATCACCATCCAATCAACTCTAGACTTTTGAAAGTAAAGTATGTACAATTGATCAGTGAAATTAGTAACTAGGTTCAATAGTGTTTGAGAATTGGACTATTCACTGGTTCTCCTTCTACTTTTGTGCCATCCATTTCTCTGAGGAATAAAGCATTATTACCACTGAAGGCATAAATGATATATGGGCCTTTCCATAGGAAATCAAATTTTTCATGTTTACCTTTATCTTGTCTTCTTGAATCCCATTTTAGAAATTTGTTCCCTAGGTAAAAATCTTCTGCTTTATTCCTTTTATCAAAATTCTTCTTGATCCTTTCTTACACAACCTGAGATCTGATGTACACTTCTTCCCTGGTTTGCTATAAGTGAATTGTTTGATTGATTCTTCTTTGGATGTCATTTGGTTCAATCTGTAATTCTTAGAGCAACTTCATTACTGGTGTTCCCAAGGAAGATGGGAAAACAGCTTCCATTCCATAAACTAATTGATAGGGAGAAGTACCAATTGATTTCTTTGTGGTTAGCCTGTCTGCCCATAAGGCATTTACTAGCTTTGTGTTCCATGTTTTCTTGTTATCCTCTAACAATTTTTTGATGATATTTACCAGAATTTTATTTAAGGATTCTGCTAGTCCATTTCCTTGGGGGTAAAAAGCTGTGGAATGGCCCAAAGTTATATGATAATTACTACAGAAGTCTATCATTTTTATAGATTTGAAGATTGCTGCATTATCAGTGATGATTTTGGTTGGACACCCGAATCTAGATAGGATGTTGGCCTCAAGGAAGGTTATTATAACAATGTCAGTGGCTTGCCTTGATGGCATGGCTTCTATCCAATTGGTAAAATAATCTGTAACAGTGAGGATCCATTTGTGTTGGGCAGAGGAAGTTTAGTGGTTTCACTAATGAAATCAAGACTCCATTGTTGAAAAGGTGCTTCAACAGAGATTGGTTTTAGGGGCAGGGGTAAAATATTTTTATTTCCTTCAAAAATTTGACATTCATGACATGAGGTTACAAATTTATTTACATCAGAAAACAAAGTAGGCCAATAGAAACTGACTCTGAGAATATTGTCAACAATGGTTTTCCAATAAAGATGTCCTCCACAGGCACCTGCATGAAACTCTTGTAACACCTTGTCAGATTCTTTCAATAAACAATTAAGAAGGATACTTTCACGATTCATCCAAAACAAAGCATTGTCAATTATGCAAAACTTTAAGGAATTCATTTTTAAAAATCTACTTTTGGTCCTGGATAATTCAGGAGGAGCTTGTAGATTTTGTAAAATATTTATTATGTGAGCATACCATGGTGATTCAATAAAGGCCTGGCTGATTGGTGGAGTTGCCATCTCCTCTTCATTATCCTTTTCTGCAATAAAATTAATATCTAAGCCCTGACAATTCGATTCAGCCATGAGCTTGGCTAAACCTTGGCCTTTGATTAACTTTGTTGGTTTTATTTCTAGGTTATATTCTAATATAGTAGGGATCCATTTCCCTCTCTTTCCATCTGGGCCATCTTGAGTTAGGATATACTTGATTACTAAATTAGGGACATAGTCTATTATATGAGAATATAAAATGTAAACCTGAAATATTTGATAACTTTGACCAAAGCAAAGGCTTGCTTTTCCATTATATTGTATTTTAAGGGGGAATCTCTTAGGGCTTTGCTAAAAAAGGCAATAGGTTGTTCATAACCCTAATCATTCTTCTGCAGTAGGACTGCAACAATTCTATGTTCTGAGGCAAAGGAAAGTATAATGAAATCTCTATCAAACTTTGGACTGATCAAAACTGGTGTTTTTGTTAAAGATAGCTTAATATCTTCAAAGGATTTCTTAGCCTAAATGGTCCACTTTATGGTCAAATCTCTTTTCAACATATTGTTTAATGATCTAATTAATTATGGTAAGTTAGAAATAAATCTCCTAAGAAAGTTGATCTTTCCTAAAAAGGCCTGTAATTCCCTAATGCTCCTAGGATGTTTTATCTATAAGATGTCTTATATTCTTGCAGGATCTATTCGGATACCATATTTTGAGATTATATGGCATAATAAATTTCCCTCTTCTAACCCAAATAAAGATTTTTTGGGATTCAAATAAATTCCATACTCCCTGCATTTGATGAAAACCTACCTTAGATGATCTAAGTGTTGTTTATCACATTTTGAGAATACAATTATGTCATCTAAATATATTACTAGGAAGTCATGAATTTCCTTAGCAAAAGCTATGTACATGGCTCTTTGGAAAGTGGCCCCTGCATTCTTTAATCCAAAAGGCATCTTCACATACATGAATGTCCCCCAAGGAAAAGTAAACACAGTTTTAGCCTCGTCTTTTGGGTGAACTAAAATCTGATTGTAACCAGGAAACCCATCCAATAATGAGATTTTGGTTGACCCTACTACCCTTTGTAAGATATGATCCATTTTAGGGAGAGGGTAATTGTCTTTAAGTGAAACTTTATTAAGATTCCTGAGATCAACACATAGTTTGATCTCACCAGTTTTTTTCCTTGTTAGCACCAAATTTGAAACCCAATCAGAGAATCTAATTGGTGATATTATCTTGGCCTCATACATCCTTCAAAGTTCCTTTCCAATAGAAGGAAATAGGATGGGATTAATCCTCCTAAGCTATTCTCTGAAAGGTTTCTGGTTTTCTTTTATGGGGATAGTGTGTTGTATGATGTTGGTGTCATAGGACTTGAGGTCCTCAAAACTCCAAGCAAAGACATCTTGGAATTCCTTTAATACTTCAAGGTATTTCACTTTTTCGGTAGGAGGTAAGGACTTTGAAAATTTGATTAATTTTGGATTTTCATTAGTGCCTATGTTACACTCCTCTATATCAGATTTTAAAGGTTCCATCTTTGGTTTTCTAGGGCCATCATTTGAATCAAACAAGTCTTCCAAAGGGGTTAATCCTTTGGGCAAAAAGTCATATTTGAGATTAATGATTTCAGAGTCTTCGTTAATTATCTCATCAATTTCAACTTGATTTAGGTTTTCTACATCTAATTTTTCAAATTTAATGCGATGGAATCTATCTATATTTTCATCTTCTATTTCATTAATTTCTATTTCATCTTTAAAATTGGGATCTAATGTTATATCAGTATCTATATTATTATTTACAAATTCTTCCTCTAAGGTTAAAAAATTGTTTATTTGTTTTTCATTAGCAAATACTTGCCAGTTTTTCAAATTATCTAGGATAGTAGGTTTGTGCCTGACCTCAACTGTGTAATGATGGTTAGGTTGAAATGGTAACTTACAAGTGCTGGAAAACATTACTAAACTATGAGCTTGCACATTATGCTTTCTAGAAATTACAACAACCTTGGTTTCTACGAAATTGTTTAGTATTTCTATAATTGTTCCTCTGTAACAACTTAATCTAGGGTCTTTGGTCATATATACAGCCTTGATTTGTTTAATAACTAATTCAGAGTCTCCCATGACAGAAACTCTGATAGCTCCTAGCTTCCTAACTAATTTAAGACCTAAAAGAAGTGCTTCATACTTAGCCATGTTGTTAGTGCATTTGAAATTCAGTCTGTAAGCATGGCCTCTGAGTGATCATTCTCTAGATTGTATATCCACAATCCTGCTCTTGCTCCTAACTTATTCATTGATCCATGAAATTTAAGGTGCCATAATATCTCATGTTCATAATTCTCATTGTTTTGGGGAACAATTTTTTCTTTGTTCAAGGTGTTTTCATGATTCTTTTCATTGGAAAGCTCTTGAGTTTGGATAGTTTCATTTTTAGTTGTAACTGCAATTTCTTTTGGTTCTGAAATAATACTATTTGAAGTGGTTTGTTGTGTTTGCTCAGCATTATACAAAATAAAAGAATCAATGTCTAAATGCAAGGAGTAGATAGGAAAGCTTTGAGGTCTATCCCAGCTACTCACCACAAATTTCATTAGGGTCTCTCTATACAACTTTTTAGGTTGTCCAAAGACTAAGATTGTGGCATATGACATGTCAAGTTGTAAATATCCTTGGAGTTTAGCTCCCAACAATCTAGGCAATAGCATGCCATGTTTAGGTGGGATGTCAGCGACTACTATATCCATGAGAACGGTCTTAGCAAGATATTGTACTAAGGAAACACACAGGTCTTTGATTAACCCTAGACACTTCACTTGACTTGAGTCAAATGAAAATAAGTCCTTGTAAGGTCTAGTAATGTCCAAGTTTAACTTTTCCATAACCGATATAGACATTAAATTGTGTGAAGCCCCAGAACCTATCATTGCATTGTGTACTATTTTATCATGAATGCTAAGGCTAATATAAAAGGGTGGTATTCCTCCTTCTAGTTGTTTTCCATTAACATTAGGACCAAATATAAGCTCAAGTTGATCATCAAACAAGTTGACAAAGTCTTCATTCTCAACAAAGTTTAAGGTTTTGTTTATTTGAGACTTATAGGTTTCACTTTTAGTCAGCTCCATTAAGGGAAATGAAATTTTTAGTTTAGCTACCTCTGCTCCCAAATTGAAAGGCAAAGGGCCTTTTTCTGTTTGAGGTCTTGGAATTTTCATAGTAGGAATTGGAGTAGGTTGCTCTTCTTTTTCTACATTTGAGGTATTTTTCTATGGATTTTCTAATATGGTGCTTGGAGATTTTTCCACTATCTCCTTGGGGGGGATTGAAGTGGATGGTTAATCAGCAAGAGGTTGGTCATGGGTTATATCTACAATGGTGGGACTAGGAGGGTTCTGATTTGGTCTAGGGAGGATTTGGGGAGTCTTAGTAACTGGCGCTATTTTGATTTTCTTGGGTTGATTTGGCACTGTTTTCTTGGTCTGGTTAGGAGTATCAGTATTCTTTTTACTCCTCAAGTTGTATTGTTTGTGTGCTTCAAAGATGGTAGAATCATATGCTTGTTTCATCATATGCAATTCCTACTCATCTTGGGTCAAGAAGACAGTTTCCTCATCATCTAATCCCATCAACTTAATGCGTGCATCTTGTTTAGGGTCATCTGAATGGGATGTTTTAGCATAGTTTTCTTGAAAGGGAGGCCTAATATTATGATCAGGTCCATTCTTTCCAATATTTTGATTATGATTCTTTCTAAAGTTTTGGTTTCTCAGTAGAGGTGCCTGTTGATTATCCCATTGAGGATTCCTCTCAATGTTCTCTATCCTATCCATCAATTTTTCCATACCCTAGGTTAGGACATCTATTTTAAGGTTAGAGGGTGAGGCTTCATATCTAGAAAATCCTCTCCTTTCATTCCTAACCCTAGCTCTTTTTGCTAGCAAGTTGGCTTCTACACTAACTGCTACACTCTGCATGTCTTCTAAAGTTGGAGAATTCTCGCTCTGATTTGGAAGGCCATATCAGTATCAAACCCATTAGGAAACTTTATCAATGCTAAGTTAGGTGGGGGTCTAAGATTGACTGGCATTGCATTGTATATATTGTTAAATTTCGTATAGTAATTCTGGACTATTTCATTTGGTCATCTTTTGATGTTTTCGTACTCTGAAAGGATATGTATAGGGTTATTTTTCTTTTCCCATCTATTTAAAAAATGCTGATAAAATATGCCTAAACTATCTATGCTATTAGCAGGTAATGACCTAAACCATTTCCTAACATCACCAGCTAGAGTCTGAGCAAAAGGTCTCATTTGAACATCTCCAATATCAATTTCATGCAATTCGAAGTAGTCTATCATTTTATTTACATGATTTTGTGTTCTATAAGGTCCTATGCCATCCAATTGGACAATTTTGTTTTGGTAATCTTATGGCATGGCACCGAGTGGGGCAAGTAACACAAGAGGAGCATATCTATTTTCCATGGCTCTAAGTTGGGCAGGGCTAAGGAGTGGAGTTGGGGTGCTAGTAGATGATACAATAGTTGATGGAGAACTAGGAGTAATAGGTGATTGATGGATAATGGTAGGTTGGTATGGAAGTGAAGGTATAAATGGAGGTGAGGAATGAATTTCAGAGGTGGAAGGGAATAATGGTGAACTAAGGGTAGTGGAAGTTGGTTAAGAAATCTCAGCGACCTTAACAGTAATCAGGGATGACTGAGGGGAATTTAGAAATACTCATCAATTGACTGGTTTGCCTTTTGGACTTTGAGATCTACAATAAACTCTAGATCTAGAACTATGTCATCAAGTGCACTTTCAGACCTGGTTCCAAATAGGGAAAGATCAATTGACTCATCAAAGGGGAGGTCTTGTAAAAACAACCACTCATCAAGGCATGAATCTTCTTTGATTGAAGGTGTTGTACTAACTGAACTTTCTTGTCTTTTGGATCTTCTCAAAGTTAGGTTGGGGTTATCCACTACTAGGGCAGGGTTTGGATCTAGATTGGCCCTAGTATAGTGAGTTCTCCTTGAAGCCAGAATTTCGAGCTTTTCTAATTACTTTCTTTTTGTGAAATTTTGTAAATAACTTCTAATAAACCCTTCAAGAGGCTCAAAATAAAGATTTGAGATTTTCTGAAAGGTTTATTAAGACTGAGGATTTGGATCCCCAGTATGGTCACCACTATGTTATCACTCAAAACTTTTCCCTAGAAGTTACCAAAAGAAGGAACCATCTGAGGTAACCACAAACCAATCTTTTAGGCTTAGGCTCTAGCCAACCTAAGTCCAGAGAGGGCTCTCTCTTTATGATTTAAATTTGTATTTATGAGATTTCAGGCTAGTTCTTAGTGTTCGCGGGGGTTTTGGTTTTGAATTTAAGGTTGGGGGTGGAATTCTTGGAGAAGATGGATAGAGCTAGGTCTTCAAGCCATTGGGCTATGGAGTCAATAAATGGATAGCCTAACTAGACTAGATCATTAAAGGGATGTTCACAGGGCAGGCTAGCAAAGCAAAAGGCAAATCTTTAGGTCTATTGGGTGAAGTGATTCTAACTAGCCTGAAAGGGAACTTAAGAATCCTTGGACCGAGATCAGAATGAGGAACAGAGGGTGATCATGAACAAAGGGAAATTAAGAATCCTTTGCTATAGATTAGAGGAGAAACTACGAAATCTAAGGAGTAATTAAGGATTCCCTATCTAAGATAGTTTTGGAGAAAACATTCAGAATGTAAAATAGTTAAGACAGAGTGCATTTAAGCAATTTCCGAAATATCATTCCATGCTATACTTTTAGATTTTAGAGATACAAATAAGATTATGGAAAAAACATAAGGAAAGACAACATTGAACATGAGATAATACTTATTTGTATTTCACTTTACACAAGAATCCTGTAAAATATCTAATCTTTATTCCTTTATTTAACAAGCCAATCCAGTCATTCATACAATAGAACTTTGATTTGAGAGAAAAAGCCTATAGAAATGTCTTGGAATCCACCCTACATACTTCGAAATGTGAAGTATTTATACAAAAATAATTACAAAATGCCTCATAAAAAATTGAGATTTAATCTAGGGAATAAAATATCTTCATGCATGAAGATAGAGACAGATGTAGAACGACTTTCTTGCTGTCCCTTTTATTATGGTGTTGCTGGTTGTTTCTGTTGAGTTTTGAGCCCTTTAAGCTGGCTGATAGTTGTGATATTTATACACTGGAATCTTCTTTACTTTTATTCTTTCACTAATACTCTTTGACTCTATTACTCTTTGACCATGTTGATCTGTCTTTTACCTGTTTCACCTGGCTGCCTTCAGATTTATTGTGGTAACTTTCTGATGCAAAACTTTTTCATAGTAAATCTGTCATTTTCTCCCACCATTCTACCTCAGGAAATCTCACTTTCAACATACTTCTATAAATTTCTTCTACCTTTGTGTATTTTTCAAAATTGGGCTTGGTGAGAAACAAATGTTTCACCTCATGTTCTAGGAAAAACAACTTTTCCAATGTACCATATAATACTTTTCCTGTTGGCAGGAATTTAATTCCTGAAGAGCTAGCCTGTTCCTTGGCCAATATCCTGAGTCCATCACTATAGTACAATTGGGTCATGAGTTTTTCATTAATGACTATAGGACTCGGAAGGCCTTTGTCCCTCAAAATTTGAAATTTAGCCATAAATCTGTCAATGGCGACCTGCATGTTATGGCACTTCTCTTCTAAGTTGAGCATGAGGTATCTTTTGGAAAGAACCTTTTTAATCTCTAGGATGGGTTCATCCCTATCCTATATGCCAAGCTCATGGAGCTCATATCTGTTCTTACTGTTCAGGAGGTGGATGAGTTGATTTGCATCCTCAAGTTTGTCTCCTAATTCTTCCGTTACTTTTTGGATGACTTCAATAGCTACCTTCACCAATTCATTTTGCTCAAATATAACTTGGATTGATGGCCAAATATCATTGACAGAGTCAACGATATTGGCCCAGAGCATCTCTTTAGTCTGTCCTAGTGGCTTCTGCAGTGTCAAATCTTTCTCTAGGACTTTGAGCTTTTCACCCATTCTTTTGGCTTTCTGTGTTTCTTCTCTTTGCTGAATCTGGGCAAGTTTGCTATCAGTTTCTAAACTTGCCACTTTCTCCTTTAATGTTTTGAGCACTGTAGCCTGGATGGACATCTCCTCCATGCCTTTTACCAGTTCTATTGTTTTTTTAGTTCATGTACCTGCCGTTGTAGTGGAATCAGTTGTAATAGGCAGTGTTGTGGTAGGTGGAGATGTAGGTGCCAATAATGTTGCCATTGTGGAAGGAACTGTTGTTGATACTATGGGGATGATAGTTTTGGGAGTTGTCACCATGTCACTTTGCTTGGACTGAATCAAAGTGTTCAATTCCTTCTTTGTTTCTTTAAGCTAATCATTTAGCTTTAGGACTAGGTCCATAAGCTCTTCATGTCCTTGTTGGGCTTCTAGGACTTCCATTGTTTAAGGGTGATGCAACTGTGGAATTTTGAGTTGCTTCTTCAATGCAACAATGTCATCATTCTTCTTTTTAATTCTCTTCTTTGTTGCTTTCACATCCTTTGGATCATGTACCAATTATATCACTAAGTCCTCTAAGGACTTCATTCTTGTATCTTTGGCATCTGAGGAGGCCTTCTTCAATTGAAATTGAGCTAACATATTGTTTAAAGAGTTATGAAATTGGTGGGCTTCTATGGCTTTCCCTATCAAGGTAGAATAAATCATCTCACATGTTTGCTTATGCAGCTCAATCTGGTCAATGGGATGAATATCCCTTGGCAGTACTTCAAAATCCACCCTTTTAAAATCTGTTGTTGTCCTTGGCTACTAAGTGGTTGACTTGGTGAAGGTCATTTGCATCTTATCCTCTTTGACATCAAAGGCCGACATGAGCCTTGCTTGATTGGTAGGGGTCATTATCAAATACTATGCATAGGTTTGGGCTTTCAGCCTCTCATTTCTAGTCTTTATTTCTTTGTATCTCTCCTTGATATCTTGGTATTTATCTGCTGGCATTCTAAAAGAGGATACCTCAACACTTTGTTTCCTTTCCAACATATGAGTGTGTGATGTGGAAGGTTTTAGGATTCCTCCAGATGGAGTGGCAAGCCTGCTCCCATCTCCTTCTGTGCTTGTAACCTCAATTGTCTCCTCTATATATTCCTGTTTAGAGACAGGATTAATTCTTTGTCTCTTAGCCTGGCTAATCTCTGCATGGGCTTTTGATGTTGCTCTTTTTGAAGTAGTGGTCCCTTCCCTATTTCTCTTGAGGTTTTTCTCCTCATTTAGAGTCTGTAGAACTAGAGGGGTATTCATGGTGGTTTCTGGTTTATCTAATATTTCTGGTATGTCTGTTTTATCTGGCACCTCTGATAGGTCTGGTACCTCTGATCCCTCTGGCACCTATGATTCTTCTGGTACCTGTAGGAAAGAAGCCTCATCAAGCTATTTCTCTAGTTCAATGAGCACATTCTCAATGTTTACTTTGGTGTTGTCCTAATCTACTAAGGTCCCTTCTACACATTCTGATTGGCTTGCAAAGGCTTCAATTTTAGGAATGGGGTGATGAATGAAAGCTCATAGCTTGACCTTTTGTCTCTTTTTGGTTATGAATTGCAAAGGTTCATATCTCCAGGTAAAACTTTTTTGGAATTTCATGCTCTGTAAGATTAAATCTGCTTCATGGTCTACTTCCCTTGAGTTACATATGAAGGGGCCTAATTGGTGTTTAATTTTGAGTTGGCTTTGTTCTTGGCATTAACAAAATTTGTTTCATCTACACTGATAATCTGACTATAGTACTCTAAAGCAAATAACCTCATTGGGAGGTATTTGGGGAGTTTATATGGTGCCAGCATGCAACCATAGATTCTGATCTCAGTATGGTTTTGGTACAAGTACCAATCACCTACGTTGGACTATTTTGACAATTGTAGGACCCTTTTTATGTCTGAACTGATTCTTGGAGGAGGGCTTCCTATCAACATTGTCACAATTGGATGCACAAATAGGTCAATAAAGTCGGCATATGAATATGGGGAGTGAAATTTGTGGACTAATGGAGTCTAGAAAATGATTGATCTGGGTTGACCTTTTCTATCAAGATTTTGCAGGGTGAAGCGAAACTTGTCTGACTAAAAATATAGAAAAGGTGGTACAAAACAAAGGAGTATTTAAAGACTCTCTCATTGCTCATCCTGAGAAACTGGTCATGCATCCTATCAACTATAAATTCGGCATAATCATAGATAACAGCAAGAGGCGAGTATTTAAAGACTCTCTCATTGCTCATCCTGAGAAACTGGTCATGCATCCTATCAACTATAAATTCGGCATAATCATAGATAACAGCAAGAGGCTATCCTGGAGTGTATATGGACATGAAGGCTAGAATAATCTCATCGGTATATTCACTGGTGGTATACCCCAGGACTCTAGATATCATATCTACAACACTTCTGCCGCAAGGAGAAAATAGGGCTTCTACATATGGAGGGGGGTTTTTGGGGGTATACTTATCTTCTAGGATGAAGGTTTGGATTATTTCGACCAATCTTGCAGGGCTGGGCTTGGGAAATAATTCCAACAGATCTCCAATGGAGAGGGGAGTCAAGTTTTGGCTAGGCTGGATTTGTAGCATCTCATCGATAGATTCAGCAGTGATGGTGGAAATTATGGTCTAGTTAGGAGACATCACTACTTTTTTACTCGGGATATAATTGGCATTACAGTAGTGGAAAATTTTTGGAAAAATGTGGACCTCTGCGAATTGGTACTTGGGAAAATTGGACTCCCACAGACCAATTTTGTCAGCCTGGTTCAAGTACCTATCCCTACTTTCGCAGTGTACGTTGAGTGGTGATTCATGGAAAGTGGTGTCCTTTATCTGAAAATCCCTATCATTCAAGGGAAGGTGGTCCAAGTCTAAGTGGGGTGTAGAGATGGGTCTGGCATCCATGGCAATTGGGGCAGCCATTCTCAGTTCTTGTGGATTTGAGAGTGGGGGAGGTGATTTTCAGTCTTTTAGGGCAATGGTGGTTTAGTATAGAGTAAGCTCAAGTTACTTGAGTTTCTTTAATTTTTTTTTTTTTACTTGAACTAATAAAACTCAGTAACTGGTTCTTAAATTGAAAGGTTTTCCAGTGAATTATGGCTTAAATACTTGGAATTTAAGGAAAACTAGCTCTGGGCAAGGTGACTGGCACTGTGAATGGTCAAAAAGGCTCTGTGTAGGCTTGAAAGTGAACTGGGTGCTCTGTGGAATCTTTAGGGTGCAATTGGACGTAGGTTGATAGCTTCAACGTTCGTAGGTGCATGCATGGAGGTTTACAGTTGAAAAAACGATAAAAGCAAATGGGGCTTTTTGGCTTTACGCGTGAAAGTCAATTTTGGTGGGTACGAGTGAACAATGGTCATTTTGTCACATAGCAGGCTGTATAGTAACCATTTTTTCATGTAGCGTGTGGGCGGTAAATGGTTTCCATCGCACCGCTTTTGGGTGCTCAGTGGTATTGGGGGGAGACTACCCGATTCCATATGTTGAACGACAAGTAGCATCGGGGGCTCGACGGAAAACATCTTTATCGAGCAAGTATTGTTCTGACGTTGGGGCTGCTCGATATGGGTAAGGGCTATTGGATGTGGAGGGAGGTGATCAGGTGGGGAAGCTACATGGGGGCTAGTGGAGAGCCCAGCGGGTGATTAAGTGAGGCATTTCTTGAGTTAATAAAGCATTAAAGCAGGGTTAAGGCTTCAGGATAATTAGCGACAAGTTTAAATAGGCGATTATCTAACTTAATCGCAAATCGATTAGTTAGTGGGTTTTCGGGGTTTGGGTGAAATTGTAGTTTTTATTCTAAACTAGGGTATAGGGCTAGTTAATATGCGGGAGTTAAATATATACAAGGAAAAAGAGTTTTTATTTGTAGGATTTAATAAATAAAATTAATAATTAATAAAATGAGCGGAAAGGGGCACCATACCCTAAGTAAATGTTTTTCATGATTTTGAATGCTTTTTCACATGTTAAAATCAAACATAGGGTAATGTGTGTTTTGATGGGTTTTTTGAGAAAAAGGGGTTTTACATGGGGGTGATTGCTTTTCCTAGGTAAATAGTGATTAACCTCAGGAAAAGGGGTTTTATTAGGGAAATGAGGGGAAATGAAGGGGGATGAATGAACTGAAAGGGGGGGATAAAGTTTTATGAGGGGGTTTTAGTACTTATTTCCTATAAGTCATTGAGTTGAGGGTCCTATCCCTCCAAAAGTCAGAGAAATGCTCTGAGCCTCTTTGACTTAGGGTTTTTAAGTACTTTGAACTTTATTGTGGGAAATTAGTTAAGTAAAAGGTGAAATGAATGAGGGAAGTTAATCAATTGACTTTGATATCCATTTTCATGCTTGATTGCCCACTCACATTTGGAACTTTCATGGTGAGAATGATAAATATGCTTTTTGTCTAACCGATCATCATAATTTCTGCAACCTTTCTTCTACTTACCCATCTACTCATCCTACCATTTTTACTTCTCTTTATTACGGTGTTTTTGAGCTAGCAAACCCTTATCAAACATTTTTCTTTCTCTTTACAATAATGAACTAACTAAATCTAACCTTATTACATCCAAGGGCTCAGGTTAAACAGTTGAGCTCCTTTTATTTACTCTACCTATCTAATTATCTGCCAAGGTTACATTGTTTGGCTAGATTTTTATTCTCTATCTATCAACATGAAATTTAAAGCATGGCATAATCAAGATTAAACAATTTGATTACCATGGATTGTGGCAAGGATTACAAGTTTCACACAGTCATTTATTCTATGCAAAAGTAAATAGTAGTACGATTTTGGCTTGCTCACTTTCATGGTCTTTTTCCTTTTCTTGGGGTTCATATTTTTCATCTCTTTTGACCTTTTTATTCTTTTTGCCATTTGATTATTCTTTTAGGACATACCCTATTTACATTTTTTACTTTATCAATATGGAAAACATTTGCACAAAGAAAAGATATGTACATATTACAAGTTTTAATCTCAGTCATTCAAAAATTATGACTCCTCTTGGTATAGGAACCTAACAAATGGATTGGGGTTTAGGATGCTTCAGCATGTATATATATGTATTGTAACATTGAAAAGAATATAATGAAAAATCAATCTGGTAGTCCCGATTTTGGGATCTAGGGGGAAATCTCTATGTATATTTGTTTTATGTGTTATTCTCTCGCCATTGTTTATTTTCTCTTTTTAGAATTTGTATGCAGGTAATTTTTGTACGGGGTTAAAACCTACATTTGGTATTAGAGCTCTTTTGGCTTCAATGGGACACCTTTGCTACTGAAGGTTTTTTATCAGGCCTATGGTAGACCCTATTTAGTGGGAGATCTACGCGATCGATTCTTGTGGTGAAATAAAATGGGGAGCAGTGGAAAGATAAAAATCAATACATTTAATGGTCTGAGGATTGAGTTATGGAAACTCAATATGGAGGATTTGTTGGTGGATAATATCAGTGGACCACAGTAGATCCAGCTATTAGCCAACGATAGTGTCTGATGAAGAATGGAATAAGTTGGATCGGAAGGCAAAACACACAATACAATTGTGTGTCTCAGATTCAAAATTGCTAAATGTATCAAGGGAAGCTACAATGAAGGCTTTGTGGGAAAAGTTATGAACTTTGTACCAATCTAAGTCTCTAGAGAATAAGCTATTCCTATGGAAAAAGTTTTATAACCTGAGGATGAAAGATGGAGACCGGGTGAATGAACATTTGAACGCATTTAATACTATCGTAAGCCAGTTATTATCTATTGATATTAAAATTTCAAATGAAGATAAGTGCATCAATTTGTTGTGTTTTATACCATATTCATGGGATAGTCTAGTTGTTGCAATAGGTAGCAATGCAAATTCCTTGTAGTTTGATGAAATAGTTTCATCCTTGCCAGCAAAGGAGATGATATGGAGAAATATGGAGAGAAAGAATGGTGATGCTTTGTCTGTACGAAGATGGTCCCAAAAAAAAAACAAAAACAAAAATAAGTCCTCGAGTGGGAGATCTAAATCTATGAGGAGATCTAAATCTCTAGGAAAACCTCTAAAGGTGTGCTACAAATGTAGAAAGGAAGGGCACTACAAAAGATACTGTAAATATAAATCTCCTGAGAAAGGAAAAGGATTTGATGATGCTCCTTCTGCAGAGGTGAAAACTAGCTCAGACAAAGGCGGGGATGTGTACTTAGCTTCTTCTTCAAGTACACATGTAGATCTTGAGGTATGGTTGATTGAATCGGGTGCATCCTTTCACTTCACTCCCCATATAGAGTGGTTCTACAAGTATGAAAAATATGATGGTGGTGATGTCTTCTTAGGGATGATGGGAAGTCTAAAATGATTGGTCATGGAAAAGTCAAGTTGAATTTGCAAGATGGAAGGATTATAACACTTCCAGGTGTTCTACATATTACTACATTAGCTAGAAATTTGATTTCTGTAAGCAAGTTGGATGATGTAGGTGTAAAAGCAATGTTCAAGAAGGATACCTGCAAGATGGTTAGGGGAGCACTAATTTTGATGTGAGGAGTTTGGATTGGAACTCTGTACAAGATGCAAGGTAGCACTATTATTGATGGGTGCAAGAGTTTTGTGATTCCTGAAAGTGAAGAAGAAAATCTAGTGGTCTCCAAAGAAAATACCATGCTATGGCATCAAAGGCTTGGACATATTGGAGAGAAGAGCTTTCGAATACATCATGGTAATGGTATGGTAGAAGGTATGTCTAATTTCTCTCTAGATTTTGATTTCTGTGAAAATTGTGTATATGGTAAGAAAAATTGGGTGAGTTTCCCCTCTGGCGAAACATATACTAGAGTTTGTGCATAGTGATGTGTTTGGACTTGTGTTGATTCCATCACTGGGAAAGAATATGTATTATGCATCATTTATAGACGACTTCTCAAGGAATATATGGACATATTTCCCCAGTAAGAAATCTAAAGTCTTTGACAAGTTTAAAGAATTTAAGGCTCTGGTGGAAACCAAACTGAGAAGAAGATAAAGGTGCTAAGGACAGATAATGGTGGAGAGTTTTGCAAGAAGGAATTTGAAGAGTTCTATATGACGTGTGGTATAGCACAATAGAAGACTACTCCATACACACCTAAGAAAAATGGATTTGAATAAATAATGAACAAGATGTTGATGGAAAGGACAAGAAGCATGCTCAGTGTTGTTGGGTTAGGACAGGAATTTTAGGCAGAGGTAGTGAAGACTACATGTTACCTAGTTAATAGATCACTTTCATCAGCATTGGAGGATAAGACTCCACAAGAGGTATGGACTAGTAATAAACCTTCTATTTCAAATATCCAGGTATTAGGATGTGATGCATATGTACATGTTTCAAAGGAGAAAAGAAAAAAGTTGGACAGTAAATCTAAAAAGTGCATCTTTATTGGGTATAAGGATCGTTTAAAAGGTTATAAGCTTTGGAACCCAGAAACAAGGAAGGTTTTGTGCACTCAAGATGTGGTGTTTAGAGAGGTGAAAAATGTTACTAAACATGAAATCCTACCAAAGGAACCTGAGAATGTAGAGTTTGAGCTAAAGGAGGAAGAATCAGACTCTAAAGCATAAGAGGAATCATAAAATGAAGAGCCACAAACTCCGATTGTGAGAAGATCAAAACAAGAAAGAAGGAAACCAGAAAGGTATAATCAGTCTGCTTTCTATTCAAATTTTGCTTTATCTATTACTGAGATTATCCCAGAACTGTGAGGGAAGCAGTAGATTAAGACGATGGAAAACCATGGAAAGAGGCCATGGTTGATTAAATGACATATTTGCACAAAAAAGAGGCTTGGGATCTGGTGGAGTTTCTGGCTGGAAGGAAACCCATTGGAAGCAATTGGGTGTTTAAGAAGAAGATGAATGTAGAAGGAAAGGTAGAGAAATACAAATCTTGGGTGGTAGCAAAAGGTTATTCCCAAGTGCCAGGAATTGATTTCAGTGATATTTTTTCTCTTGTTCCCAAGGCAGCTTCTATTAGATTACTTTTATCTGTTGATGTTTCTTTTTATTTTGAGGTAGAATAGATGGATGTGAATAAAACGTTTCTTCACAAGGATCTAGAAGAAGAGATCTACATGAAGCAACTTGAAGGCTTTGCGGTGAAGGGTAAGAAAGAACTAGTATGCAAGTTAAAAAAATTCTATGTATGGGTTAAAACAGTCACCAAGGATGTGGTATTAGAAATTTGATACATTTATACGAGGACTAGGATTCACTAAAAGTAAAGAATATCACCATGTGTATTCTAAATTAGTTGGTGACTTTATTATTTATCTAGTCTTATATGTGGATGATATGTTGCTGGCTGGAAATGACAAAAAAATTATCTAGGACTTGAAGACTCAATTTTCCTCCAAATTTGACATGAAAGATCTTGGTGTTGCAAACTATATTTTGGGCATGGAAATTAAACAAGATCAGGTAAAGAGGAAGCTCTAGTTAAGCCACAGGAAGTATGTTGAGACAATATTATAGAGGTTTAATTTGTAGGATAGTAAATTAGTGAAGGTTCCTATTCCTGAAGGTGTAAAGTTATCTATTGAACAGTGTCTCAAGACACAAGAAGAAGAAGAGGACATGTTACGTGTTCCATATGCAAATGTAGTCAGTAGACTGATGTATGTAATAGTCTATACTAGACTATACATTTCATATGCAATGTGATTATTGAGCAGGCTTATGTCAAAACAAGGGAAGCAGCATTGGACAACAGTGAAGCAGGTTTTTAGATATTTGCATGGCACTAGTGATTATGGTTTGTGCTACCAAATAAGACTAGGATTGGACAAAGTTTTGGACATCCATGGCTTTGTTGATGCAGACTGGGCTAGAGATCTAGATCAGAGAAAATCTACAAGTGGTAATGTGTTTAACCTATTTGGAGATGCATTCATTTTAATGAGTAAGAGACAGTTTGTAGTGGCACTTTCAACTACAAAGGTAGAATACATGGCAGCCACTCATGCAAACAAGGAAACAATTTGGTTGCAGAGATTTTTTTCAAGTATGGGGTTAGTATAGTGAGCGATAAGGATAGATTGTGAGAGCCAAAGTGAAATTTTCTTGGGAAAGAACCCTGCACATTCAAAGATAAAGCACATTGATGTTTAGTATCACTTTGTGAGGGATATGGTTGAGGACAAAATGGTGTCACTGGTAAAGGTGGACACTTCGAAAAATGTTACAGATGTACTGAAAAATTTTGTGAGCACTGATAAGTTCTCTTGGTATAGAGAAACAATGGGCATTATAGGGTTAGATCGATGACTAAGCTCTCTTCTGGCATCATGTGCAAATAAAACAACAAGTGGAAGAATGTTGGGTTGTGTTATATTATTTCCATGACTACCCCATGCATAGAGAGGTCATATGCGGGATGGAATCCCCCATATACGTTTTGTCAGGGACAATCAGGGGATCACAGTGGAGGTGGCTTCCTCCCCTATCGGGGGGGTATGCAGGGGGCGGTAGCCCCCTTGCATAGGTACAGGGCATCGCCCTAGGAAATGTTTTTTTACACCCTATTTTAGGTGGGCAGACCCACCTATGGTTTTGTGCTTGGATTTCACACATGGTTTTAGGCACAATGGTTTTTAGTCCATGGTATTTTGTAGATCCGGTCAATGGAACTATAGTTATGTTCTAATCCAGGGTTAATGGATTAGGGTTTATGGATGCATTGACACACACACACACACACACACACACATATATCTATGTATGTATATATATAATATTATATTATATATATTATATATATATTATATATATATATATATTTATATATGTAACAGTGAAAGGAACATAATGAAAAATCAATCTGGTAGCCCCGGTTTTGGGGTCCAGGGGAAATCTCTGTGTATATATGTTTTATGTTTTATTCTCTTGTCATTGTTTATTTGCTGGTTTTTTAGAATTCGTATGCAAATAATTTTTTTACAGGGTTAAAACCTACAATATGGTATGTAACTAAATAGTTTTGTAGTCTAAGAGTGCTTACCCATATACTGGAATGACATCATATCAGTTCTTTGTTAAGATTAGATATTAATGTTGTATGTGATTGGATTAGTATAGTAATTGGAAGTAAGGAATGATATAAACATCAATGATGTCCTAAAAAGGAAAATTTCCATCGTTCTGTAAAATACCCTTGATTAAAGAAATGGTAAAGCGGAAATAGACTCCCGATAATGGAAATCAATTTTTTTCAGGGTTAGATCCAAAGCCCAGCTGTTGCTAGCAGCCTTAGGAATAGTCCCCATGGTGGCTAATCTAAGGAACAAAAGGAAATACAGTACACATAATATATCAAAGAGCAGTTCTGTTATTAATAAAATAAATATGAACTTGAGGAAATACAATAAGATAGAGAAGATATCTATTTGTTGGAACTAACTAGTTGAAAATACATGTATGTATCCACAATTGAACCCTAGAATAACTAGAATTATCATTACTGGTTACATGAATGTAAGAACCTGATTCCTATAGTTTGAGCCTTATTCTATTATACACTAACAGATCTATTTTACTGTTGATTTGCAAGTAATAAAAGGAGCTTGCTGACCTTCTCACAATTAAATTTTAAACATTTAACATCTAATCATTTTATCATAAGCAACATAAATTAAGATGAGCATTCCATTGATAACAACTTAACAAGAGTAGTTCATGGAAAAATACCTGTTCCGGCGGTTGATGATGATACCTTTGTTGTATATCTCCAGCTGAACGCTTCTTCTCACCGACCCAACCGGATTTACCACCCAGCCAACTAGGAAACAAATTCCTAGCCCAGGAAACCTCCACAGGTTCCCTAGCCCTCCGTGCCCAAGTCCAACCAGATATAGTGTGTCCTCAAAGAGAATGTGCAAACCATATAACAATACTCTCCTCCTCTCAAACCCAAGAAACCTCCATAGGTTTCCAAGGTCTCCCCAAAATCATAACAAGTCCAAACAATCACAACCAACCCCCACAATCATGAGCAAAACCTCCCAAAACCTCCCCCCATCTCTCTTCTCCCTTCCCTTTTTATACCCTCCTTCCCTTCTCCATCTCAACCACCTCTCATTAATGTCATTCACT
>APFE031193659.1:97500-122120 GCA_000404065.3 Pinus taeda | reverse complement strand
GCTTTATATTATTATTGTTAGGTCGGTTGGGTAATATTGTGACTCCTTAGACTCCTATATATAGAAAGGAGGTTTTGTCATTTGAATCATCCAAGAATTGTTCATTTATGTAATGTAAAGGAGGTTGCCCCCTCGAAGAGCTGAAACTTAAGGCGTTGATCTATCTTTTCTATCTTTTTCGAGCTGGTTTCATAACAATGGCCCATTCAACTCCCACAATACTTTTGTTATTCCTCTCAGCCACCCCATTTTGTTGTGGGTTATGGGGTGCTATCAACTCCCATCAAATGCGTTATTTTGCACATAAGTTCTTAAACTCATTCAACACATATTCTCCACCGTTATCACTCTTGAGAGCCTTCACTTTCTGACCAGCCTCCTTATCAATAAGTGCTTTAAATTCAATAAATTTGGAGAATGTTTTGTCTTTCTTATGCATGAAGAAGATCCAACACTTCTGTAAGAAATCATCTAAAAATATCACATAATACCTATGCTTGGCCGGGGAGTCTGTCGAGAAAGGGCCACACATATCTGAGTGAACTATTTCAAGGATCGCTTGTGCTCTATTTCCCTTATCATGAAAGTTGGCTTTGGTGTACTTCCCTAGTGTAAACCCTTTGCATGTATCTCTCTTCTCTAGTGCATGCTTGGGAAGTATTGTAGAAATTTGATGCATGATCTTCAAAGCTCCATGTTGCAAATGACCAAGGCTCATATGCCATAACTCGTCGATGTCTTGGCTCAAAACTTTCTTTGCTTTTGTGCTCAATGTTGCACAATCTTCTACATCCAATTTGTAGAGGTTATTCACTCGAATCCCTATCTGTTTCCCTTGTCCTGTGCCAATATGTCTAAGGAAAGCATTTCATTTTCTAAATATCACATCGTAGCCACAATTCTCCAACATAGCAAGTGAAACGAAATTCTTCTTCACACCCAAAACATACATGACATCTTTTAATTTGTGAGGGTAGTTAGACTCCCTCTGAAAAATAATTGTACCTATACCAGTCACATTATAACTTCCATCATCTCCCATCATATGGAATGAGGCTCCACTATCAAGATACCACACACTACCCATCATTGATGTCACCATGCAAGCGATGAGGATGAAATCAAGTTCGAATTGTGAAGCTAGAGATTCACTTGTCGCTCCTCCTGAGGGCTTCTTACCCACCTTCTCGTGTGGAAAATTCATGGCATAGTGTCCTAATTCATGATAGTGAAAACACTTGATCTTCTACAAGTCCTTCTTCTTGCTCGCTTGACAAGATCCTACTTTGGATTGGGATTTATTCCCTTTCCCTTTCTTTGTCTTTCCAACCAAGGCACAATTCTCCTCATCATCACACTTGGATGAGGTTCCAACTCTGGTGTTTCGTCTTATCTCTTCTTTCACCAAATTTTACCACAATTTCTCCCAATTTGGTAGCTTCTCCCTCCCATTTACTAAATCCTGGTAGCTGTGCTAGCTCTTGGGAAGGCCTAGAAGTGCTTGGTTGACTAGATAATCTTCAACAATTATAATACCAACACTCCAAAGTTCATCCCGACATTAGGTGAACTTGCTCAGGTACTGAGGTACTGTGTCGCCCTTTTCCATCTTGATCTTTTGAAGCTTGTCCTTCAGTGTCAGCTCCCTGTGGTCATTGTTGTTCTAAACAATTTTTATCAAGGCTCGCCACATTGCATATGGAGTCTCCTTCCTGTGAAGATTCGAGATAATATTATCTCGAACTCCCTCCGATATGATCCCCCTCACCTTTGCAACACACTTCTTCCAATATGCTAGATCATGAGCATCAGATGTTAGAGGTTTAGGAATATCAGTATCTATGAATTCCTTCAACCCGTTATCTTCCAGAAATTCCACCATCCTTTTCTTCCAAGCAATATAATTCGAACTAACCTCAAGGGAATATTCAGGTCTCAATCCATAGAAGGCCATCCTGCTAGATATGAAGATTTGATTCTGAAAATTCGATTCACTTGCAAAGAAAAATTTGAATTATTCTCTTCTATTGTGATTTCAGATCTGATACCATGTAGACATTCCTTGTAGTTTCAAATTTCTACTGAGATTTACCTAAATCAAAATACTTGAATCTACTCTACCAAATGAAGAAACAATTAATGATCATGAAATCACAAAGCATACATGAGACAAAATTCAATGACACGTTACATAATGATTTTCTAGGGGAAAGAAACTGCTTAAAACCCCTCCTATCTATATATTTCATTAGTCAGAAAAATAGAGAAGATTTACAATGCTTGCTCAAGCTTGAGCAACCTCTGAACTAGTACAATCTATCTCACTACTTCACAAGCCTGCTCTGGTAAATACTTAACAAAATACAAGTCTGCCTAAGTCCCTATTTCCTTGCGTTTTTCCTCAAGGAATTAGCTCCTTATTAATTAGGGAAATCCCCATCCATAAGTGTACAATCCTCTATATTCCCTGCTCTGACCGCATGCACCAACTATACAATTCAGATATTTATACAATTGATAGTACACTACCCTTGAACTCTAATCTCAACTAGGTAACTCACATTTCATCCATGCATTAGTTAATTATGGTTGGTTTATCAGTTAACTGGTTGAACACTGAAGTTTCACCCCACTGCTAGATCTCCTACTAGTTCCTCCAACAGTTGGAACTAGTTTAACTGACTTTAACTCTGTTTAATTGAATTAATTAATTATAACTCAAAATAAACTCAACCTAGTCTCCTAAAATTTAGGAACCACTCTACAGGACTCAAGTTAGGCCCTCAAATCGAATTCACTGAGACAAATAAGGGAAACAAACTTAGTTAACTCGTACAAGTTGTCTTTTGATGTGGAGTTACAATTTTCTCCTAATTTAATTCAAGAGAAAATTAAATCAAGATTTTTCTTGTTGCATTTTCGACAAATCTAACTAGTGGTGTTGGAAAGAGGACATAGAAGGCTACCATAGTAAAAAATAATTAATGCTTGGGAGGATGAAATCACATAAATACAATAGTTTCAAGATCATCCTATCAACAAGCTCAAAATGAAGCTTTAAAAGGTGTGTATTTTTAAATTTTCATAAATTTTGTCTGAAAAATCAGTTTGAAATGATTCAAATGGCATAGTGAAAGCATAGATATCATTAATTGGTTCAAAAATTCCTCCAACCAAAATAATTCTACACCCATTAATCCCTCAGAAATCTCTACTATGATGTATGAAGAGGAAGGATTGTAACATGATATATATAAATTATGGGACCAAGTGCAACAAATTTTTCTCTCACAAAGATCAACCAAAGATGAACTAAAATGGGACATGGATTGTTTAAAAGGGGACATATATGGTTTAAAATAAGAAATAAAAGGTGACATTGATAGATTGAAAGTGGAAATAAAAGGCGACATGAGAACGGTTTAAAAGAAAACATGAAAGGTTTGAATGAAGGTTTGAAAAACTTTCTACAAGAAAGGCTTCCTAATGGTGAAAAGGTAGTCCATGAAACTCATGATGAAAACCAAAGGAATGGGAACCATGATTTTATAGACTCAAACTTGGGGTTGAAGACCAACCACATTCCTAAGATTGATATGAGGAAGTTTGATGGCAAGGATCTGATAACATGGATACTACAGATGGAGCAATTCTTTGATCTACACATTGTGCAACACACACAAAAGGTACACGTTGCATATTTATATTTAGAACACAATCAATTTTTGTGGTATTGATGGATTTTTTCTCATAAATCACTTATCACTTGGTCAACTTTTATATAGGAATTGATAACACATTATGAGGATACAAAGAGAAACACCTTCTTTAGCCAGTTGATAAATCTCAAACAAAAGGGTTCAATGGTGAAGCACATCGACAACTTACAAAGATTGAGTATCAAGGTAAATGATATTCTATAGGATAATATGATTGATGTCTTCATAGGGACTTTAAAGGATAACATCCAACATGAGGTTCACCTTTGAGAACCAAATTCATTGGAGAAGGAATGTAGGGTGGCAAGAAAGGTTGAAAGCAAAATTATGGAAACAAGGAGGTCTACCACTCACAACTATAAATATGGAAGTGTTGTCTCTCCTAGCCTCTCACAACCTACAAGGTTTACACCACAACATCTGGAGGAAAAAATAGCAAAAGGGAATTGTTATAGTTATGATAGAAAATACACTAAAGATCATAAGTGTTATGAAAAGAAATTATTTTACATATATTGTGAAGAAGAGGAAGAAAAGGAAAAAGAAACATCAAAAGAAGAAGATATACACCAAGAATGAACACAAATGACTAAAAAAGAAGAAACAAATCTAACCATATCCTGTAATGCATTAGCAAGGATTACCACTCCTCAAACTCTCGATATACAAGGATATATCAAGAAGAAAAAGGTAATAGTATTGATTGATTCAGGAAGTACTAATAATTTTATCCATTCTAAGAAAGCTTAGGATTTGAATTTCTTTATATACGTAGCACTAGAGTGTCAAGTGATAGTGAAAGATGGAAGAACTATAAATTACTCATGGAAGTGCCACAATATCAATCTAACCATGGCGGAATATGTATTGAATATTCCAATGATTTCAATTACAATGGATGGTGTTGATGTTGTATCATGAGTCCAATGATTTAGAATATTTGGAGATGATAGCTTTTAATTTTCATGAAATTGTTTTGAATTTTTTCTACAAAGGAAGGGAAATTGAATTAAGGGGTACTATTTGGAAATGTGGTAAGATAATCAACTCTAATGGCCTGCCAAAGCTTTTGAAGAAACAATGAGGTGTCATTGCACAATTATTCTCACTAGATGTTTAGACATCTAAGTCTCCCATTTCTCTTAATCCCCAAAGGGTCCTTGAAAATCATTCCAAGGTATTTGAGACTCCCAAGGGTATCCCACATATTCGTGATCATGATCATGATCATGTTATTCACTTGATTCCAAGAAGTGCTCCTCCAAACATCAGACCTTACAAGTATCCCTATGCCCATAAGAGTGAAATTGAAGGTATAGTTGTGGAAATGCTAGAGGTAGGTATAATTCAACCTCAACAAAGTTCTTTCTCTACTCTAGTAATATTTGTACACAAGAAGGATGGATCATGGCATATGTGTATAGATTATAGGGAGGTTAAAAATCTCACTATTAAAGATAAATTTCCCATTCTTGTAATTGATGAATTGATGGATGAATTACATGGAGAAATTTACTTCACCAAGTTGGCTCTTTTATCAGGATATCATCAAATTAGGATGAAGATTGAAGACATTTTGAAGACAACATTCAGAACTTATGAAGGTCATTATGAATTTCTGGTCATGCCTTTTGGCCTTACCAATGCACCTTCCACATTTCAAGGTTTGATGAATTCCATTTTCAAACCCTTCCTTAGAAAATTTGTGTTAGTATTCCTTGATGGTATACTAATCTACAACAAGTCTCGATGAAGGATCATGTTCAACGTGTTGACAAGATGCTCAAACTATTGGAGGAGAAAGAATTGTATGCAAAAGCCTCCAAATGTTTATTTGGGTTCCAGGAGGTGGAATTTTTGTTCATATTGTATCTCATGAGGGTGTTAAGGTAGACCCTAACAAAATCAAAGCCATCAAGGAATGGAAAATTCCCACAACCCTAAAGAATATTTGAGGATTTCTCTTGTTGACAGGGTATTGTTGCAAGTTTGCTAAGAATTATGGTAAAATGACAACACCTCTAACAATATTACTAAAGAAAGATGAATTTTTTGGGACTCCAAAAGCAACTGAGGCCTTTGAACATCTTAAAGAGGCAATGTGCCAAGCTTTTGTCTTAACTACACTAAACTTCACAAAAACCTTTATTGTGGAATGTGATGCCTCAAGAAATAAAATTGGTGTTGTTTTAATGCAAGAAGGAAGACCCATTGCTTTTGAAAGTCGTCCAATCGAGGGAATTTATTTACACAAACCTATTTATGAGAAGGAAATGTTGACAATACTACATGCCCTAAAGCAATGGTTCCCTTACTTAATGGGAAGAAACTTCAAGGTAAAAAAAAAATCACGATAGTCTTAAATACTTTTTGGAACAAAGATTATCTTCAGAAGAGAAGAAAAAATGGGTCACAAAGATGTTGGTTTATGACTTTGAAATCATCTACAAAAAAGGAAATCAAAATGTTGTTGTAGATGTACTCTTAAGAAAGGATGAGGAAGTGGAAGAATTGTTTTGTGCCATTTCTATTATCCAACTTGATTGCATAATTGAAGCAAGGAATGAATGGAAGAATGACAAATAGGTCTGGACACTCATTCAAAAGTTGTAGCAAGATCCCAGTACACCTAATATATTTATCTAGAAAAATGATTCATTATGGTACAAAGATCGCTTATATATATGTAATAACTCCCAAATCAAAAAAAAAAAAAAAAAATTGGAATTACACACCTCTCCTTTAGGATGGAATTTAGGATTTTTAAAAACTTACCATAAGGTCAAGAAGGATTTTTTTTGGGATGGCCTTAAATATGACATTCAAAAATTTGTGGCAGAATGTTTGGTTTTCCAACAAAATAAAGTTGAGACAATTAAGACCCCATGTCTGTTACAACCTTTAGTCATTCCAATGAAGCGTTAGGACGAGGTCTCAATGGATTTTATCGCAGGTTTACCCAAATTTGAAGGAAAGAGTGTCATCATGGTGGTAGTCAATAGAATTATCAAGTATGCACACTTTTGTGCATTATTTCATCCTTTCTAAGCCATTATAGTTGATTTTGCATTTATGGAAATAGTTCAAAAGCTACATGGAAACCCAAAGATTATTATAAGTGACAGAGATCTCAGTTTCACTAGAAATTTTTGGACAAAATTATTTTCTTGTCTTGGTACTCAATTAGCTCATAGCTCATCTTATCATCCTCATTCTAATGGGAAAAATGAGACAATGAACAAATGTTTGGAAGGATATCTGTGTTGCTTTGTATTTGATAAACAAACAAATGGTTCAAGTGGTTATCTTTGGCAGAATAGTGGTATAACACTTCCTTCCATACCACAAAAAAATGGACCACATTTATGGCACTTTATGGATATAATCCACTGTCCATTACATCATCTTTAAGAGAAATTTCTAAGGTTCAAGAAGTGGAACATCACGTTGAGCATCAATAGCAAGTTCTCCAACCCTTAAAGGAAAACTTGACTCTGGTGTAGAATCAAATGAAACAATAGGCAAATCACCATCAAAGTGAAAGAATTTTTGATGTAGGTATTGGGTATTTTTATAGTTACAACCATATAAAAAAAATTCCCTCAGGAAAGTTAAGAAGGATAATAAATTATCACTGAAGTACTATGGTCCTTACAAGTTGTTGCGAAATATTGGTACTATGGCATGCAAATTGGAGCTACATACATTTTCCTGAGTACACCCAGTTTTCCATGTTTCATGCTTAAGGATGGTTATAGGTAACAAGATCCCAATTCAAACAATATTATTAGAAGTTGATGAGGAAGGAAAAATCATATTGGAGCTTGAAGAAATCATGGAAATAAGAACTTGGTAGCTACATATTCGATCAATTCAGAGTATCTTGTTAAGTGGAAGAACTTACCGGTTCAAGATTCCATATGGGATGGTGAGAATTTTATACAAAAGCATCCATAACTAATCAAGAATTGAGGACAAAACGTTTTTGAAGGAGAGGGGCATGTTATGTCCCTATAATACTAGTGTAGCCCCCATATTGCTACTGTTGTGCCCCATAGAAGCCCACCATTATTATTGTTGTGCCCTTAAATTATTATTTTTGTGTAGGCTCTGATTATATTGTGACCACTTAGACTCCTATATATAATAAGTAGGTCTTGTAATTTGTATCATCTAAGAATGAAAAAGTAGGTTTTGCCCTCGAAGAGGCTTATTTTAAAGTTGTTGATCTATCTCTTCTTTTGTTTTCTGATCTGGTTACATAACAAATTCACCTTTCTAAGATTTCAAGCTTAGGAAGCAAAAAAGAAAGAGAAAATTTTGACAAGTGAATTAGAAGAATGTGTTTAGAACCATGAGGTAAAATTTAGTCAAAAGGAAAAGGAACTTGACGCAACTCTAACTGAAATCAACAGGCTCAAGGAATGGCAGAAAGGAACATTTGTAGGATATTGAAAAAAAGGCTCAAAAAATGACTTAGATGAATATGAAGGAAAGAAAAGTAGGTAAATATACTTGTGATGAAGGCACAAGCTTCAAGTCCCCACATAAAAATATTGTTGAGAAGATGATTGTAGGATCCCTCAAAGGCCAAATTGAAATGAAGGAAAGAAGAAGGTTAAAAATGTTGTGGTTCCAAGAAGAAATGTTTAAGGATTCAAGGACACGGATCAGCAAAAGGTTGTACCACCTCCAAGAAAGAATATCTACAGAAGATCATCTTGTTACGCTAGCATGTTTAATGGTTATTGTTTTTCATGTTCTAACATTGGGCATATGGCTAGAGACTGAAAAATGTATGACAGGGATGATTGTCAAAGACATTATCGAAACCCTAGAAGTAATTTTGTAGGATCACAAGACAAATTTCAAAATGAATTTGCCAACAGAAAGTATATATCATTCATGCCCAACATTGAATGTTACAAATTCCATAACTATGGCCATATAGCTCGCAATTGTAGGTATAAGAAGGAATATTCCTTGAAAGACAACCCTAACACTAGGCATAAGAAGGTATGGAGAAGAAAATGAATGCAAGAAGATCAATTGGATGGAAAAGTCTCTACAGTCATGTTTTTAGGTTTTGTAAAATCGAAAGGTAATGAGGAATCTACAATTGAAGATGTCAAGGACGATCCATCTGAAGAGTTGGTTCGTACATTATTATGAAGAATCCAGTTTGTTTTCTTTGTGTGAATGTTGAAGAGGTGGAGTCTATGTAACAACAATTGCAGATTTGAAGACTTTCAGCATGTTGACATATGGCATATGGGAATAAGTTGTCTAATCAGGGAAATTATTCAGCTTGTGGAGCATCGAAATTGAAAAGAAGAGTCATGGATAGAATTGCAAAAGGTCAGTTATGAGAAGTTGGTTGAGCCATAGTAGGTCAAGGGGAGAGAACTAGTTAAAGGAAGAAAGGAAGTCTGAAGGAGGAAGAGAGAAGAAGACATTTGTTTTGGGGAAGTAACCCTTTCCCATTGATGTCAAAGGGGGAGAGAAACCAAAAGAAGAAGATCAAGGCATGGAGTCAGGGGAGTAGTGATCATAGGGGTAGTATGCGTTTCCATCAATGACAAAAGGGGGGATTATTGAATGATGTTTTCAGTGATGCCAATGTCGGCTCTTGAATGCTATTAATATTTGTCTAGATTTCATTAATTGAGGATCCAAATGAAAAGAAACCCTAGTAGCCCCACACTTATTGAATATTTTGAGGATTAAGGCAATCTTATTTGCTCACACAATGAATTGATATCGAGCATCTATGTTCTTGGACTTGTCATGAAATACTGGATTCTCTACCAGACAGAACCCACTCTTGTTGTCACAATATATAACTGTAGTGTCTAGGACCTATTCAAATTACTCTCCAAAGAGCTTCCTCAACTGAACTGCTTCATAGCTAGCCATGTTAGCGGAAATATACTCTACCTCAATGGTACTCAATGCTACAAACTTTTTCTTCCTGCTCATCCAAAATATCATGGTAGATCCAAGGCTAAAATAACATCCAGATGTACTCTTCTTGTCGACAACATTTCCTACCCAGTCAACATTGGTGTATCCATGAAGTCAAACATCTTCAGAATAATATATCCAACCCAGTGTGATCGTCCCTTGAAAATATCTCAAAATGTGTTTGGTAGTGATCTAATCTGCCTGGAGAGGCTTAGTCATGAATTGACTCAACGCATTCACTGCATAACATATGTCTGGATGGGTGCTCACTAGGAACATCAGAACCAATTAACTATCTATATGATTGTACCATGCTCTTGGGATTTCTTCGGACCATACAAATCTTTTGTCAAATAGAAAACGTGTCTCTTTCGATCCTCTACTTCAAATACATCATCATAATATTCTCCCTCTTTTTGTGAGAATCCTTGAGCCACGAACCTTGCCTTGTATTTTTCAATGCTACCATCAATTCCATGATTGATCTTGAATAGCCACTTTGAAGTCACCACATATTTCCCCTATAGTATCGACACAACATCCCATATGTCATTCTTCATAATTGATTCATATTCTTTGGCCATAGCATCTTTTTGAACTTGTTCTTTTACGACTTCTTCAAATGTGGGAGGTTCAACTTAAATCATAGTACTCATGGTTGCAACATATCCATATTACCTCCATGGATTCTTCCTTTCTCTAAATGATCTTTGAATGGGAGCTCGTCTCTCATCATCCTGTAATATGTCTCGAAGAAAAAGTTTCCTTTTCCTAGTGGGGGGATCACATGGAGGAGAATCTAAGGGATCCATGGGATCATCAAAAATATCTGTCTCAGATTCGGGCATGGAAGGACCATCCAAAATATCCATATCATCATTCTTCTCAGGAGGAGGAGGTGGAGGAAGGTCCCTTTCTTTTCCAAGGGTGGCATCTTCATCGAATGTAATGTCCTTGATAATTTAGACCTTCCTTTGACCAATAATATATATTGTAAATGCTTTAGAATTTTCACAATATCCAACAAAGGCACCTTTTTTTCCCGAGGCTTTGTTATGAATATAATTCATAACAAGTGAGATAATTAAAATTAATGTAAATATTAAATAATTAAAAATTGACTATGTTAAATAGTCATTAAGTTAAGTGAAAAGGCATGTCTAAAAGACATGCCCAATCACGAAAGGAACTTGTTGAAGTATAAAAGTAGGTCCTCATTGTAACATTCAATCACTTATACATTTTTTTATATATTAATAAATTATTATTATTAAATACCTCTTGTGTATTTTTACATTCAAGCCTACAAGCTATTAGCTTTTATGCTTCAGTGGTATCAGAGCCATGGCACACAATATAATGATGTGAGTATTTGAACGTTGTTCGCTACACAATGTGCCATTACGTTCACATCCTGATTACATTGAGTAGTTTAGTATTCAAGAAGCATTTCAGCGATTAGAAAAATCATTTGCAGAATTTAAAGCATGTCAAAAGGAAATCGATAATAAGGAAGAGAATAGCGAAAATGAAGAAACGAAACAAGGTGAAGTAGAAGAAGAAGTTTATGTAGATACCAGAAGTCAACTTAAAGCTGGAGTCACTGAAAAATGTTTCGATTTAGAACTCCCCACTATGGAGACTGCTGAAGTTAATTTGGAATTTGCAATAGATGAAGATAATGTGGAAGAAGACTATCTTGAGAAACAAGAAGATGAACAATGTCATAATAATGAAGAAGACATTGATGATGATGAAGATGGATTGGACACACAAGCATTGGAGGAATATGTTGGCACTGATGAAGCCACGAAGAAAGGTTATGTGGGAATTCATAGCTTAGGTTTCATGGATTTTCTATTGAAACCAGAGCACCTTCGAGCAATTGTGGACTCTGGATTTGAACATCCCATAGAAATTCAACACGAGTGTATTCCTCAACCAATCCTGGGAATGGATGTACTCTGCCAAGCCAAATCTGGAATGGGGAAAATTGTGGTTTTTGTGCTTTCAACTATGCATCAGATCGAAACTCTGTGGAGCAATGGAATTACATCCATGTCTCAATGTGCAATCCTACCGGACGAGACATATATTTACAGATACGTTGTTGACAGAAATAGCACATATTTCTATCATGGCCACTACGTTTTGCAACGTTCGGCTGGTTTGTATGGCTCTTTGGTACTTGACTCCACAAAAACAGAGTTGGAGAATCTAGATGTTTACTCTAGAGAATCGTACTCAGTTTTGATTAAGGCCGATCAGGATCCCACCAAGAAATATTGGGCAGCTGTGAATGTGAGAGGGCGACAGCCAAATATGACTACAGGTTTTGCCATCTTCAACTATCTCCCTAATCTCTCTACCAAGATACCCACCACACCTCCTCCGAGCCATGTCTGGAATGATTATGCCTATAGTAAGTCACTCACCAAGAAGTTTGTGGCCCTCACCGAACATGAAGAGCCCCCCCCCCCTATGAAACCCACCAGACAGTTGATCTTGCTAAACACACAGAACAAGATCAATGAATTTGTAAAATGGGCCATCAACAACATCTCATTGGTTCCTCCTCCCACTCCATACCTCGCCATCATGAAACAAAAAATTCATGGCACCTACGACACCGTGCAAAATCTTCCGAATAGATTAGATGCATTAGAAGAAAATCAATTTTCCAAGAAGCGACAAGCTCTTTGCTTCTGTCCACGCTATCGTCCGCTACCGTTGGCTGCCACTGCACCCGTAGTTTCCTTCCCCGTGGTTAAGTGATGTGTTCCCCCGGTCAAAAAACCATCCCCGCAATTAAGTGATTTCCATCCCCGTGGTCAAGCGACGTGTTCCCCTGGTCAAATGTCAATACTATCAAGACTATATGCAATCGTTTTTCATACGTAGGGGCTGTTGGTTTTCATACAACAATTTAACTAATATAATATATATATATTATATATATAATATATATATATATATATATATATATATATAACTTATAATAAATTAAAATAAAATAAAAGTAGTATTAATTAAATATATATATATATATAAATATATAAATATAAATATATATATATATATATATATATTATATTATATATATTAATATATATATATATATATATATATATATATATAATATATTATATATTATAAATAAAAAAAAATAAAAAAATCCTAGGGAATATTGCTGATGAGCTACATGACGAAACGATGACTAGATTGTATACATCAAGATGATAGACACTAAGTGAAGAAAAGCGACAACATTAAAGCTTTGAGGACAAAGTTTCCAAAGGAAAGGGCTATGTTATAAATATAATTCATAACAAGTGAGGTAATTAAAATTAATGTAAATATTAAATAATTAAAAATTGATTATGTTAAATAGTCATTAAGTTAAGTGAAAAGGCATGTCTAAAAGACATGCCCAATCACGAAAGGAAACTTGCTGAGGTATAAAAGCATGGTCCTCATTGTAACATTCATCACTTATACATTTTTTTATATATTAATAAATTATTATTATTAAATACCTCTTGTGTATTTTTATATTCAACCCTCAAGCAATCAGCTTTTATGCTTCATGCATCTAACTTGTTTCTTTTGTCCTTCGGCACATGAAAGTATATGGGGTAGCCAAAGATACAAGATGACCATCATCAGGCTTGACACCTGTGAACACTTTTTCGGGGGTCTTGTTATCAAATTCTTGATGAGGCACCCTGTTTTGAACAGATACGACAACATTTGTTGCTTCTCCCCAAAGGAAATTTGGAAACTTCTTTATCATGGAGCATCGCATGGGCAACTTCTATTATGGATATGTTCTTTCTTTTAGCCAATCCATTTTTGTTTAGGAGTATAGGGCACAATTGTTTGTCCAAACTATTATCAAAGTAACATCATTCTCTCAAACTATTACCAAACTTCCCATGGAAGACATATTATCTTGCATAGCATAAGTGTTATACATGCAAATAAAGCCAAATCAAAATCCCCTAAGCACATGTCATCTTTCCATCAACACCTGTTGCTTGTTGCATGAAGTTCTGTTAGTGTGCATAAAATAGAAAATTAATCTTCTCACAACATAGCTGCAAATATCAATAATCATGAGACAAAAGAATAAAATGATATGTAATGCATCAACTTTGTAGAACTCCCCATGGACTCATGCGTTCTCCTTTTATGCCTCAAACCGATCTTGTGGACCTGAAACGAATAGATTAATGAGACTGGAAATTCCTCCTCTTAATGACATGCACCTATCAAGTTTGGCTTCTGTTGAAGCCATCTCCTATTATGCACAAGATAAAGATATATTCCCCCTGAGTAGAATATCAATTTTCAAACCAAAACATTCTTCATTGGTGTCCTTTGAATAGTAATTTCTTTTAGATCATATTTTCTCCTCCATACCTTATTTGTCTTCAATGGTGGGCTTTCTCTTTTTGTTGGCTTGATCTTGTCATATCTGCAAGCTAGAAATTTGTGTCCATATTTTCTACACTTGAAACAATAATTATCCAATATACTTTGTTTTCTTTCAAAAATATTGCATTCTCTAGAACAATGACCAAAATGAATGCAAGAAAAATAATACCCATAAAATAAATTTGGATACCTTGTGTTTTTCTTCGTTGGACCATAAATGCTTGACTGATTTCTTACCTTCTTAAACTGTTGCATGTTGTGATTATGATTTTCTTTTCTTTTCTTCTGTTGATAATTTTTTTTCTTCTTTTGCTTCCTTTTATGATGTTGCTTCCTAGAACCTTGATTGACTTTACAGGTGGTGGACTTTTGATTGTATGTTACTTGGATTTCCTACACTTCCTCTTTTTATTTCACAAGGAAAGATTCTTATTCAAAGCCCAAACCAATTTTAATAAGTGGAGATCTTTGACTGATGAGAATTTCATCCATAATTTTGGTGATTTTCTACAACTTTCGATACTGAGATATTTGATTATTTTCCTTTTCAAGCTGACATCTCAAAGAGGATAATTCCTCTTCTAGTCTTGCACAATAATTTTCTCGTTCTTGCAGCTGATTCTTCAACATCTCATTTTTCTTGATGACATCTTCATGTGGTATCTCTTGATCAATTGATTTCATGTCAATGCTCTCATGGCTGCTCTCACTATCTCCTTGAGAGGAGATTGAATCTGTTTCTGCTATGAATGTAGATTCTCCTGTAATATGTTCATTTTCTTCAAGAATGGAGTGAGGTTATTTAATAACTTTTGAAATATGATACACGTCTCTTCCATACATACTATGTAGCTTATCCATAATCTCCTTTCCAATTTTTTAGTGACTTACTTTAGCAACATCATGATCTAATAGGGTCCTTAAGATTATATTTTTTTATTTCTCATTTGATTCATCATACGCATTTTATTCTAATGAGAGAAAAACATCCTCATCAAAATCAATAAATTATGCTTCCAACATTACCTTCCATAATGCATAATTTGATCCATGAAGAGTAAGAAGTCCATGTGCTCCAAATCCTCCCTGGTCACCCATGATCAACCTTCCAGTGATGAAGTTGCACTAGAAGTAACCATGCTCTGATACCAATTGTTGGAACTAGGATCACTAATAAGGGCAGGGGAAGGGGTGAATTGGTAGTGATAACAATTACACAATTTTACAATTCTTTCCCGAATATGTTAATCCATTCATTTCTTAATAAATAAGCATTAGATTTGAAACATGCAACTTCAACTAGGATCAACACATGAGAGCCATAACCATAATAAATAAATATGCACATGAAACATAACCATCACATCACATAGGAACACAGGATCTCTGGTGGAAAATCCCCCTCTGGGGCAAAAACCACCCTTGCTACTACTACGCTGCTCAATATATTTTATTAATTGTTAATCAAATCATCACATAGAGAGTACAATATGGAAAATATCTAAAAGGAACTATGATCTACATGTATGACTCTACAGACACCCATCTGATCAACAAGCCTTTCCCAACACCCATCGGACTTATGAAGAAATATTTTCTCAATCCTAGTTTTGTTGAAGCACCCACCCCAATTATCTATGTGGTTCACCTTTCATACATTTTCAAACTGGAACAATTTAATTGCTCAACATGAACATCACAAAAAAAATATCTTCATATCACAAAACATCAATCACTTAATCAATCTCAAATCATACTTCTCTCTCACATTCATACATCATTCAATCAACATAGCCTCAAAATATTTTTGCAAACAAACTAGATGCAGAAACTCAACAATACATAACAACGATATGAAAAACATGTGACGCTACTATAACCAATCTATCACAATCATATACACACTCAAACAATAATTATACCCCTACAATCACAAATGTATTAGCAAAACCATTGTAGCCCTATCACATAAACATAGTCTTCAACCCTACATACATTTTTCTCTTCTATAACTATACCTTCATGCACATTTCCCTTCAACAAAATCACACTCCTCGCCAATGGCTCTCCAAACCACTATGCCACTTTTCTCATCCAAGAGAGCCAACCAAATGAGCAACCTTTCTCCATATATTTGTAGTTTCTAAAAATGATTATATCAATTAATTCCAATCCTGTAGTGGAGCTCTGTTCATATACTGCAACTGGTTCAATTCATTTATTCTTGACTTAATGAAGCCACTAACTTCATTTAATAATGAATACTCTTTTTTAACCATCATGTAGAAGCACAATAACCTTTTTCGACCTTTACATGAAGAGTCTCAAACAAGACATGTTAGAAAAACAAATAAACACTTGATGAGCATGAGGAATAAAAAGGAATTTTAGCTCTAAGTCTTGGTCGCTCCCACAACATAGGATTTGTGCAACTGTAACTTCATATTCGCTCCTATAGGACTTCATGCCAGCAACTAGAGCTTTCATCCAGTCCCATAAAACTATCATGCAAGTGATTGTGGCAGAGGATGGGAGAAAAACTCTTCAAACAACTCAGAATATGGCCAAACGTTTTCCAGAGCTTGATTAACATCAAATAGTCCTCGAGAAACCACTATAGCCTCTGCAACACTCCAAAAGTCCACTATATCAACTCCATCATCATCACAAGTCAAACTAGGCTTACTTGCATGCCATCCATCAACTGCTTCATCACTCAAGCCATCAAAATTCACCACAAATACTCCAACATCTGCAACCATCAATGGCAGACCCTATAACTGATCATACAAGATGAAAACCATCCATACCTATTGGGTCAATTTATTGAGTAAATTAACACAAGTATCTAATTATCAATTCGGGCTTGTAAGCTTGGAAGAATGTCCAAAATATATGGATTTCAGTTGTAGTCAATTTTATAAGATGAAATATAAAGATTGAAAGAAATGTGTATTACAAATATAAACTCTAATTAAGTAATTTCTAATTCACTTAAATAATATGTGGGATGAGGCTCCTAACTTAGGAGAACCTGGTTGTCCTTCCCTATGATACTATTTCCATGAAGAAAAATCCAAAATCACTAATTAACAATGGTTTATGATGCAGAAGATGTAAAAGAAGAGGCTCATAACTAAGGAGGACCAAGTTATCGTTCTTCACAATTCTTGCTGCAAACCAAAAATGCAGAAATAACTTCAAATAAGAAAAGGAGAATGAAATTCAATTTTATTTCAAGATCAAATAGAAGGGGAATTTAACTTAAATTCCTGTGTGTCCCTTCATATGTATATTAGAATTAAACCAATATCCATTCAATAATCATCACACATCTAAATATATTTGAAACAAGAACTAATTTATGAAAACTATGAAAATTTAACCAAGAAGTGCACTTAGCTTGGTGTGGTGGACCTCCACCCTTGCCTTGCACACTTGAAGAAATATTAGCTACAACAACTTCAGTAAATCAACCAAGAATGAACATAAAATTGAAATGAAATAGGTTCTTCAATTAACTTTCAGTCTTCAAAGAGTCTCAAAATCAGATTACATAAATTCTACATCCTTAAGCCTTCAATAGTCTTGGCTTAAATAGAGAAATAATAAACAAACTTGACTAAAAAGTATCTAATAACCTTATCTATCCTAATCCCATCTATCATGGTCGAATCCACCCATTCAGTTACACAAAATTTGGAAAAATCCCAAAAATCACCAATTTTGACCTATTTCCTAGGGATTTTCTGGACAGCAGGTCATGTTTAACTAGAGTTGACCGAGCCCGTTTAAGCTAAGTTTGACCGAACCAATAGGAATTCGTTCAATCTTAGTTCCCAATATTTCTAGAAATGTTCTCAGCTTGTGCCTAGGTGTCGTGCAAGTATGACTTCAATGGAGCCATTACAGGAATTTCTGATCCTGTCCAAAAATGCACTTAAAACCCAATTTTTTGCAAAAATATCTAAAAATTGCAAAACATAATTTATTTGCCTGAATATGCATAATAAAGTCAAAATAGGTCATATGTGGATGGTATAAAGTGGAAAATGATGGAAATAGGTGGATTTTAATAAGCAAAATTTTATCAAAATCAAGGGCCAACATCTCCCCCTTGCTAATTTGCAAGCATGTCATCATGCTTTCTTTCTCCTTTTTGACCTTCTGAGTGCAGATGTCTCTATTGACCATGATCCTGAAGCCTCTGTATCGATAGATGTTGTGGCCTTTGCTTGTGCTACTCGAAGAAATATAGCAATCCTCTCTATTTCCTCCTTTGTCAATTCAATTGGGGCTTCCCTTTATTTGCATACTCTAAGGATCTTGAATTTGAGCACATCCATGGATTAACTAAATTATTTGCCATGTGAATCATGTCTATTACCATCCTTTTGGAGGTGTGCCTCAAAACCTTCTTTGATGTTGGAATAAGGTATTAATTTCCTTTATATGAACCCTATTAGTGTAAAAAAATTGTAAGAATACTTCAAACAACTTAAAGAAATAATGATCTAAATCCATAGAATTTTGAATTGAAATAATCAATGCCCCTATATCCATTGTATCCATTAAATTCAAGTCTCTTTCTGAACTGTTGAGATCAACTTCTTGATCGTGTTACTATCATCAACAATATTTTCTGAACCTTTATCATCATGGCACTATTTTCAAAACCTTTCTCATCATGTTATTGAAACCAACTGTTATCAATATCTAGTTTGATTTCAGAAAGAATTGTTACCACGCCTCTCCTCTAATGCGATTTCGACTTCTATGAGCTCATCCATCATTTTACAACTATTTTCTTTCCAAGTGTTTGCCCTTCAATACTGAAGTAAAAATTGAATGATTTCAGAAATTTTTGGGAATTTCAAATGCTGCCAATTAGTCAATTTCCACTTACATGAGATTCTAGCAAACTGCATTTTTAAAATATGAATGAGGAAATCGTTTTTAATTTTTTTAACGATACTTGAACTCCAACAAAATCAATTAAACCCTCTATCTCTATTTGCAGCAATTTCAATCTTTTGTTCTTATGCTAGGAAATTACAAAAATAGCTTTTAAACTAACCACTACATGCATTTAAGGGTTTTTTAATTTTTTTTTTTTTTAAAAAATCGATTTGACAATATTCTGGTCCTCGCATTTCGATTTTTTTTACCAACAATCCATCTCTATCAATGAAATCTATTTTTCTTTGCCACAACATTTTATCCCTAGCACTGAAATCGATTTTTCTTTGCCTTTAATTTCTGTGTATTCTGTCTTTTTATTCATGGATATATCATGGAAAATGACTTACCTGGTCTTTCAAGTTTTTTTTTTTTTGAAAAAAAAAAATGAAAATATTCCTCTTTTGAAAACTTCTTCAATCTTCCTCTATTCTAGTTTTAAAAGGGAGTCCTCTGCTCTTTAAAAACTGATCTGGAAGAATTTCACTGTGTGAGAGACCAACAAAAAAATATTAGCACTGTTCCATTGCTCAGAAACTCATGTTTCGATTCCTGTCTTATGAAGCTCTGTTTTGAGAAAAATGTTCCCACCGTGTAAAAAAAATGCTCAATGTGCGCTCACTGTATAAAAATTGTGCTAAGAAAATGCTCATTGTATATAAAACTACGCTCAAAAAATGCTCACTGTATAAATATGCGCTCAGAAAATGCTCACTGTGTATATAACAAAACTCTCATATTTGTGTTTTCTCAAATAACATATTTGCACAATCGATGCATGAGGAATTTGAGATTCGAAATACCTGTTCTGGAAGAAAAACTCTTTAGTTATCTCTTAGTGATAAATTGTTTCCTTGTTTACACAATGTCATTTTTTAATTATGACTCCACTCAGCACACTTGAAAATTTAATTACAACACAGTTGGGAAGATTTGTTTATTGTTGGTGAAGTTTCAAGTCCATAATTGAAGTTTACTACCTCATATGTTGACACATTTTTTTCACCGTATCTACCCTTAAAATTCGTTCAATTAATGATAGAAATTCGTTCTCTGCGGATTTTCTGGAATTTGTTGGGTGCTAAGTCAAAATGGCATGAGGAAATCTTAGCCTACATTAACACCAATGTCCCATGACTACCTATTTCTCCATGGCCTTTGTTATTTTGTTGGCTGCTTATTTCTCCATGGCCTAGGCAATTTTCCACTCAATTTTTGCATTTTTCTTAACTCTTATTTCTTAATTTTTGTGCTATTTGTGTGCATATGAATGCACAAAATTTTCTTGAGCTTGATTCTAGCTATGATAGTGGAAGAAAGGCTCAACACTAAGCTGGCTTTGCATCTTAATGGTGGAAAATAACATTACAGAGTTTTTTTTTAATGTATTTTGACTGTTTTTACTGCTCCAACTCATCGTCTATCCTGCGTAGTTGTAACCTCCATGGATGCATCCTCCTCATGGCTACATTCTCCTGGCTCCATGGTGTACAGGCCCGTCTAATCATAGTTACACTGTATCATCTTTATTCATGGCCGCCTTCATTATTCTATATGCCCATCTTCTCATTTGCATGTTTGATTTCATTTATTTGCATATACCTTAGGCATTTTACAATCATGCCTATTGCGATCCTTAAATCATACTTTAGGCTTTGTCATGTTACTTCTTATCTTTTTAATTTTCTTTTAAAATGACTATACGATAGGTCATTTAAAATCAATTTTTTTTATTATGACATTAAAATTTGTATGGTTTGTGTAGGTCAACCAAATTCCTTATGGGAAAAATATTGAGTCCTCCATCTTTGATAAAAAATGCTTATAAGATCATGTAGGGGTATATAGGATTAATGTAGGAGTTCTATGTAGGGTTGTGCAATTTTTAATGTATGGTATGGTATGGTTAATGTAGGGCTATGAAATGTATGGTAGGATTAATGTAGGATAAATGTAAATGGAGGATGATAATGCATATCCAAGTTAAATTTGTTTTAACAATTTCTAGAAAATTTTCATAAAAATCAAGGGTTCTAAGAGCAATTTTTACACTTACTGTACTTATACTTCCATAATAGCTTGAAGTCAATGCTGACTGATGATGTCCTTTGCTGGTTCATTTTTTACTCATGATGATGGTTCTTCAAGGATATTCTTTGATGGAATTTAGACACTAGTTTCTGCATATGATATTCAAGTCCCTTTTATATTGTCCTTTTTCAGGTCCCTCACTGATGAATGTGGATGTAGGTTCTTTATTCAGGTCCCTAACTGATAAATGTGAATGCAGGTGCTTTATTCAGGTCTCTTATCAAACCATTGCATGGCTTGATTTTTATGAATCTTCCCCTTTGCTGATCTTGAGAATTGTCCTCAAGTCTTGTGGAGAATTATCGTGCAAAATGACCGAAGAAAGTAAAAGAAATTGGAGAATTCATATTAGCCAAACAAGTTGGTTTTTTTATATGAATTTGAGTTTGTATTGTGCCAGTTTCCTAGATTTTCACAACTAAACTCTATTATTTTAATTTTAATTTTTAATTTTTTATTCATAGGAGGCGGGGTATAATGGAGTTGGGAATTATGAAATCTTCTGAATGTAGGATAGGTTGATGAATGACATCATGAACAATATGGCTTATGAAAGGCTTCTTTGGAAATTGATGTGACTTAACATGGTACAAAACTTAACTTCTTCTTATGATTATTAGTTTCATGCATTTTTCCTTGATCTTGATTTAAGTTGTAGGGTTGTTGGTGTTGTTGGTTGGCTACTAAAAGCAAGCTTCAAGAGTTTCAACATTAGGTGAATTCCACTTTGTTTTCACTTGAATACTTTCATTTCATATTCATAGATATGAATTTTTAAAGATTGATTTTGAAAATCCTTCATTTCTGAAATTGACCTCTCAAATCTTCTGGAGACTTACAAAAACATAACACTTGCCTGCAATACAATATTAGATGATGGAGGAAGAGAGATGTACAGTCTCTTTTGTTCCAATAAATACGCAAAAACATAACACTTGCCTGCAATAAAATATTAGATGATGGAGGAAGAGAGGTGTACAATCTCTCTTCTTCCAATAAATATGTATAATAATTACAAGAAATGCTTAAAACCAAGTCCAAAGATGATTGTTATAAACATTTTTGGGCACTGCAACCCCAATCATACATGTACATAAACCAAGGGCTTCTAAGTCCCTAAAAGTGTTGCTTCACACCCTAAAGGAACAAGGTCAGCTGATTACATCATCTCCTAGAAGTTCTCCACAGAAAACTGCTCAGAACTGGTCAAAACTAGACCATACAAACTGCCTAGTGCAGAGGGTGCGATGCATCTCACCTGCTCAGAGTAAAAAGTGTGATGCATACTAGAAAGCCCCTCTGTAGGGTGCGATGGGCGATAGTAGACAAATGGCATAGATAGTTTGCAAGGTGGATGATCATGGAATCTTCCAGAAACTTCTCCTGTGACACTTGCCTCTCTGAATTCGCCTAGGGATGAGTAAGAGATCATCAATATCTAAGTGGAATCAAGAACTATCAGAGAGAAGACACTAATCAAAATCCCAGAAGTTGACTCACCCCCTGCAATCATCTATATATGGATCCCTCATCACAGAGATCCAGAGGCTGGAATCTTGTATCTTGTAAGGAAGTGTTGTTGGTTTCTTGGTGCAATATCATAGTTTTGTGTGATCTAAGCTTTTCATGAGGTGAAGAAGGGCTTTTATGCTGAGAGGATGACGCTGGGTCAAAACAATGGGTTGTAATCCTCTTTGCTATTCTTGATATTAATAAAGTTATTCAAGTTTTCCTCCACATTCTTGTATGTTTGATGATATATGCATTTGTGTGGTCAATATATATCTGGTCCTATATTTTTTATGATTGTAGATCTCTGTTCTTCGATAGTATTATGCTGCTTTGATTCCACAGGTGCTCTTTGAAGCTGGGTAAGTGAAGAAGGAGCGACAAAGATATGTCAGAAGGGAGAGGAACCGAGCAAGGAACCAAGCGCAAGACTGAAGTTGGTGTCCTTTTTTCCCCTCTTTTCTACTTCTTATAAAGGAAAGCGAAAGTAGTTTTGGTTTGTTTGTTTCTAAGATAGCTACCTGTCTTAGTGGGACTAGCAGCTCCGAGTGGACACTAGATTTCCCGATAACAAAATGGCAACTCCACTGGGGATTGAATCACTTGTTTGCTTGTCTATATTTGTTTGTTTTATAAACTTACAGATGGAGCCTGAAGTCAAGCCAGCTAACCTTCGAACTGCATTTGCTATGCAAGTGCAAAGTAGATCAATGTTGCTTCAGTCTATCTCCGGGTTTTGTTTATGAACTGAAAAATTGATTTTCAAACATTCTAATTGCCCTGGTGGTGGCTCTAGTAACCTCATTAGATCAACCCCTGTGATTTATATTTACTGAACATCACTTGCTCGGCCTAAATCCCTGAACTAAGCTGCAAAATGTGACCATGAACCAAGTTGAAGTCTCGTCCCTGGATCATCGCACCTTCTCTTCGTGGGAATTTGGATGCATCGCACCTCTCGTGTGCAGTAGGTGCGCTAATCAGACAAGACCTCTTCTGCTTTTAGATTTTGGTTTTTTGTTCACTCTCTTCAGCTTTATTCAGGAGTTTTGTTGTCTGTGATCATTACACCTCTGTGGAAACCCTCTTCCTTTCATCATTCTGCCTCCATTGTGCAAAGAATTGTGAATGTTTTTATGTATTGTGAACCATTTACAGTTCTCTTTTACAAAGAAGTAGCATAATCGAACTGTCTTTTCTTGATTTGGAAGTGTCGCAAGTGTCATTTTCAATCATAGAAAAGAATCCTATTGTTCTTGATGGTCAATTGTACTGTTACTCTTGTATTTGATTTGAATTAGTAGTTTTTCAAGTGTCGAAAACAGTTTTCAATTCAAAATCGCAAAGTGTCGTCATTATCTTCCTTTCGTTTTGAAGAGAAATTTGTTAGTACTGTCGCTTTGAAAAGATAATTCAGATTTGTACTTAGCATTTTTCTTGTCATTCACACATTAAGAAGGCTGAAAACAAATACGTGCATGTGCATTTGCATTTAGACTGCTTGTTGGTTTGATTTAGGATGGTGCATCTAGTGGGTGCTCTGTGCTCTATGTTGAAAGAATCTCATTTCTCTTTCCTTAGTAGCTAGGATTTTCATTACAAAAAGAAGATTAAACGATTGTTTATCATCTTAGATTGCATTTTAGGAATTATATATCTACATCACGCAGTGAACCTGAAAGGAAAATTTCTTAAGAAAGATCAACTATAAAATAAATTCAATGAACATAAAAATGCTTTGGAAGCTAATGCATAACATTTATAAGTCTAGGCTAGAGATGTATTCCGGTGTCGTAAAGCCTGGTAACTATCGCTTTCATTGCTAGTTGGGTGATTCCTCCTCTTTGAGACGACAAGTGCCAGTACAGACTTGTGCTCCCATGTACCGTCGAGTATATATTGGGAGACCACAATAGGCTATATTCTTTATCCTTAGGAAGC
>APFE031193659.1:64809-97480 GCA_000404065.3 Pinus taeda | reverse complement strand
TCATCTTTTGTTTTTTCTCGACTCTTAAAAATTGAAAAAACAAGTTGTGTCAAAGCGTCTAAAATTTATTTTAATCGGAATAATATCACTATTCCTGCGTTGGTCTTAGGTTGAGAAAAATGGAGTCCACCAACCAAGGATTTCCCCTTGGAGGAAATCCTAGTCCTTTCTCCTCTTGGGGAGATGTTGGTGCACCTCATATGGCCACATTTTCACTTCCAGGATTGACGATTGGCTTGCCAATGGGTCTTCTCGACCTCCGTCATTCAGAACACCGTGATTCCTGAACAATCAAGTTAGCAACTAGATGATACTAGAGTTACCCCCCAACCTTCTACTTCATCCGTTTCTCCCTCTCCTCCTTCCTCTTCGCTTGATGAAGCTGGTAAAGCTGAAAATCAAGTGACTAAGAAGGAAAAGAAGGGGAAGGAGAAGAAGGAAAAGAAAAAGAAGGAGCCAAAGGAAAAAAGGGGCAAATGTGCATCGTCTAGCGAAAATCCACACACTCCACCATCCAAGCCTAAATCTCCATGTGTCATTTACAAAGGAGACCACTATCATCGAGATTTTCCTTGCATCCCTCGGATATTAAGGGACTGGTCTCCTCGTTTGCACAATCCAGTGTCATCAACCTTTGATGATCATGTTGAAAGTACACCGTCAACTAGTGAAAGCGAAGTATCTGGACAGAAAAGGAAATGTAAATTTCCTTGTAAACTGTGTGAAGGTGATCACGTCATCCACCATTGTTCCTTCCTAGGCGAAGTTAAAAGAGTTTTGGATAGCCGTCTTGCTTCACTGCTACGGCTTCCTCCTGGATACAAGAAACTCTTGCCGAGTCCATCACTAGTTGAAAATCTAACTGACACGCCATTGTGGTCGGTCGAATCGTCTATCGTTGAAGATAAACCCTCTGAATCCACACCAGACGAAAGTCAAAAGGTCGAGGTGGTAGTTGACCCAGTCTTGCCTTTAGAAGGTCCATCTTCAGATGATACAGTCACCAAAGAGAATGAGGATGACACTGTTCAAATTCTTTTCGTAAACACAGACTCTAATGAACAAGGGGGAAATCTACCCTTTCCTTTACCGCAAGAAGGAAGTTCATGAAAGTCGTATCCAGCCGTCTATTCGGTCCCACCTCCAAGCAACCTAGTAGTTTCCTTCGATTGGAATCTACTAGGAAGACCCCGTCTACCATCTAATGTACCATTCTGAATCATTTTACAAGCTTACAGAATGGTCATTGTTGATACCATCATAGATGAAAGGGCTTCTGTGAGTATCCTTTCCTCGACTGCTTGGAAGGTGCTTGGTTCGCCATCACTTATGCCTGAGATGAGAAATCTGATAGGCTTTAACAAAGGAACCAGTCGACAGTTAGGGATCCTTCCCAATGTGCCTATAACATTGAGAAGGAAAACCGTTTATATGAACGTAATGGTAGTCCAAGGGCCTCTAGATTATAATCTACTCCTTGGGCATGACAATATTTATAGCATGGGAGCCATTGTCTCCTCACTCTTTAGAGTAATGTGTTTTCCGCATGAAGGCTGAGTGGTCTAGCTCGTAGACCAGCTTTCGTTCCCCAACTCACACATAGCTAATAGTCAAATGCCATCCCTAAATGGTCTTTTCATGCAAGGAATGTCTCATAAATCTCCAGTCCATCCACCTGAAGAGCACGAGTAATTCGGGAGGGCATGACTGAAACCCAGGGGGCATGCACCCTAGCCTGTTTTGGCAAGAAAACTCTAGGCATAGAGTGGGTTTCTCTGAAGGATATATGAGTAGCCCGATACCCATCCATATAGGAAGAGGGAATTAGACCGGAATAAGATACCTTCGTTAGAAGGTAGGCCTTTCCTGATAGAACAAATTTTTTGTCTGCAAATTGAAAGGTAACCTAGAAACTCTACTTCGTTGTGCCTGGAGCATGCAAACCTTTTGTGCACAACTGAAGAGTGACCTCTATAGTTCTACTGGCTTTAACTAATTAAGTTGGGTGAGTGTTCGAATCGACCATTCGTCTTTGCAGGGGCCAAATGGCACTGGTAAAGTAAAGGAAAAATTTTCCTACCTGACCTTAGTAGTTAACTAGCTAGGATAGTAATTGGTCGTTCCTAGCTTGCATGTGAAAGGATATGGAGCAAAGCTTCGAAAGGTGCAAGCTCCATAAAAATGGAATCTATCGACGAGATGCCCTTATTATATGACTGGCATGAGAAGTTTTTATGTGAAGTTCAAGCTCGTTAAAAATTAAACCTAAGCAATGAGAAAATGTTTCCCCCAAAGTTTAAGCTCATTAAAAAATGAACCAATCTCCGGTAAATAACCATTGTGAACGCATTCTAATCAGCTTTTGAGCCTTGGTCGTGTTCTCAACATCACCTCCACTCAGTTTTAGCTGATCGTACGCCTCCATTTGATTGTTTACCCCTTTTGAGGAACATCTGTGACGAGTGATCTTGTTAGCCATCCTTGTGACCTTACCTAGAATCAGCTGCTACCCGAAATCATCACTCGTTCCTCAAAAAACGAGTCTCCTTTAAGCTCTTTTCATCTGACTCGTAAAATATGAAAAGATTTTCGAGAAATTGGACTCTCTAGCTCATTAAAGCTACCAGAAGTGCTATCCCTCTAGATTTTAATATTTTTGGACCTAAGGGATTATTACACAAAAATATCGAGCGCTTGTCTTGTTCGACTTGTTAAAACTATCGAAATTTCATCCCTTTCGTATTATTTTATACTTTTTCGGACTTAAGGGATTACATGATGAAAAATGATTATTGGAGTTTCCTTTTCGTCCCTTTTCAGACTCTCTAAAATTGAAAAAGGACCGACTTATCACTGTCGTTAAACTCGTTAAAATCAATAGCGACAAACTTTTCCAAATGGACGAGAACGAGTTTCATTGTCGCTAGGCTCATTAAAACATAGCATCAGGTTCACCCGAAGGGTGAATTATAGAACAAGCATATGTTATCCTCCTCAAGCTTGATAAAAATAAAGAGGTACTGCTCAGCAATGACTAGGGAAAATTGGGAAGAAAACTTGAAGAAAACTTTATTGGTAGCAAGTCGCTCTTGAACATGACACTTTCACTCCATGTCCGAGTCAGGTTGGGTTATTCCATTCACCGGTCATATTGCCATTGATCCATCGTACCATCCATCTTTGGGGTTAATGTTACCAATCCATTTCAGTGTCGCCGGTATGTTCAAGAGAAGTCACTCAAAGAATTCACCTATGTCTCATTCGCTGCAATACATTCACGCTCCATTCTTTCATGACTGCCACCATGAACCCTATATCATCATATCGTTTTCACCTCCAAAATCATTTCCTCTGTTCCGTGTCGTAGATGTAGGATTCATTAAGGCCCTCCTATAACGGGTCACTTCTTGTCAACATCAGCTCATTATCCAAGAAGTCGACCTAGGAACAACCCTTTCAGTACTTTGAAGCTTGCATGCGTCAATGACAAGTTTCTCACTTCCGGCGATAGGTTTACATCAATGGCCTTCGACCGAAATATTTTACGTGGTGTTCAATGCCAAGTCCCTTCTTCACACCACGTGAATTGTACTTTCGTACCTTGAGGGTCATCATCATTATCAGTGATTCCTCTTGCGCCTGTTAATAGCTTACATCATTGGCTGGTAATCAGGCGATGTCTTTCCATGTTCGACTCCAAAACATATTTCACATGGATCGACTTGTACTCCAAGTGAAGATTGAATGATTTTGAAGACCCCGGATCTAGTTTCATCCATCCGAGCTGCGATATACTCAAGAATATAAAGACATCAAATGTACATCATTGTCAAACAGATGGTCATCCGAATCAAAGGATGATGACTCCGTCCGAATCATCAGTCTGCTACACAGACGGTTGTCTGTGCTATGTACATGAAAATGAATTTATAAAGCTGAGCATGGGAATGCCCGCCTCAGCTAGATCATGAAAAATATTATGAAGATAATGTATTGTATTGTATCTTATTATAGGTCGCCTTCCAACTCGAAAAAACTTTGGATCCTCATGATAAAGCATTTCACTCGACATCAAAAGATTAACGACCTCATGCTTTAGGGGGCAACTGTTATAAACGTTTTTGGGCACTGCAACCCCAATCATACCTGTCCATAAACCAAGGGCTTCTAAGTCCCTAAAAGTGTTGCTTCACACCCTAAAGGAACAAGGTCAGCTGATTACATCATCTCCTAGAAGTTCTCCACAGAAAACTGCTGAGAACTGGTCAAAACTGGACCATATAGACTGCCAAGTGCAGAGGGTGCGATGCATCTCACCTGCTCAGAGTAAAAAGTGCAATGCATACTGGAAATCCCTTCTGTAGGGTGTGATGGGCGAGAGTAGACAAATGGCAGGGACAGTTTGCAAGGTGGATGATCATGGAATCTTCCAAAAACTTCTCTTGTGACACTTGCCTCTCTAAATTCACCCAGGGATGAGTAAGAGATCATCAATCTCCAAGTGGAATCAAGAACTATTAGAGAGAAGACACTAATCAAAATCCCATAAGTTGACTCACCCCCCTGCAATCATCTATATATTGATCCCTCATCACAAAGTCCAGAGGCTGGAATCTTGTATCTTGTAAGGAAGTGTTGTTGGTTTCTTGGTGCAATATCATAGTGTTGGATGATCTAAGATTTTCATGAGGTGAAGAAGGGCTTTCATGCTAAGAGGATGACGCTGGGTCAGAACAATGGGTTGTAATCCTCTTTGCTATTCTTGATATTAATAAAGTTATTCAAGTTTTCCTCCACATTCTTGAATGTTTGATGATATATGCATTTGTGTGGTCAATATATATATGGTCCTATATTGTTTATGATTGTAGATCTTTGTTCTTCGATAGTATTATGCTGATTTGATTCCACAGGTTCTCTTTCAAGCTGGGTAAGCGAAGAAGGAGCAGCAAAGATCTGTCAGAAGGGAGAGGCACCGAGCAAGGAACCAAGCGCAAGACTGAGGTTGGTGTCCTTTGTTCCCCTCTTATCTACTTCTTATAAAGGAAAGCGAAAGTAGTTTTGGTTTGTTTGTTTCTAAGATATCTACTCATCTTAGTGGGACTAGCAGCTCCGAGTGGACACTAGATTTCCCAATAACAATGATATTCAAAGAAATTGCATTTGTTTACCCCTTGAGGAATGGTCGCCAGCCTAGACCTCCTAGCAGTATTTCGTTCACAAAATCTTTGTTTTATGTCCAATTAGAGTGATTCCAAATCAAATTTAAATTTAATTCATATAAATACTTCCAGTATAAAAAGGTTTTGAAAATGGTTTGAAATGATATGCTAAAAATGATAAAGAGTACCATGTTTGATAGAGCTGCTTGTGAATTTTTTACTAGACCAACAGTCAATATTTGAACTGTAACGTCTTCATTAAATATTGGATCGATGTGATTCCACTTGGAGATTAAGTTAAATTCATTTTTTTCTTTCCATTAAAAATATGTTTTAAAAATTCTTGGTCTTGATATCACAAAATTTGTGATGAACTTCCCTAGGAGGCAGAGTTTTACTATGCTGATTTGGAGACATGCAGTCACTAAATGTGGCATATCGTTTTCGTTTGACCTCCAAATGGGATGATTCAAATTGTGTATTGATATAGACTTGAATATATGTCTCCCATATAAACAAGTTTTGAAAATAATATGATTTGATATGTCAAATATGCCAATGAAGAATCAATACCTAGAACTGTCATCATGCACATTTTTCGAGAAGCAATTAGTATTTTAAGAATAACGTTTTCATATGATACCTTATTGAGGTGATTCAAATTTATTTGGATATTAGATTACAAGGGATATCTTCCCTATGAATTTCAGGTAAAAAAAATTTCATTAGACCCCTCAAAGCAAGGTTGCACTAACTCTATCCTCAAAATTTCACTTAAGACCTAGTTTTGATTTTGATCACATTTTTATTTGTCATATAAATTGAAAATTTCAAAATAGATTTAAAAACTATATTTCAAGAAATATATTAAAAAAACATTATTTCAAAATGATCCTATATGGTTACCCAAAATAGGATTGTTCTTACTACATTTTTCCATGTAATCCTTTCAAATGAGTATTGAACAATGATATGAAATTTTATTCATGAGAATTTAAACTAAAAGTCTTATTGTGAAATCATTCTACCTATTTATTTATTTATGTTATTCTATCCTACTCTATTGCCGAAAAATAAGTCATTCTCTCAAGTATAAGAGAATTTCCAATGCATCCATTTTCATAACAAGATCATAAGTAAACTCACATCCAAATTTGAAAAATATACTTTAATGAATGTTTGGACATGAAAAGTTATTTGATCATAAAAATTTGATGCTAAAGGATGTTGAAAATTGGAGTAGTGTTGTGACTTAATGACTATTTGAAACCAAGTTTTAAGATGATCTTTGTTTTCTTGGCTCTCGTTAATTGTCATAGCACAAAACTCTTTTTGTGGTACTTGTTCAAAATCTTGTATATAGCAAGGGACCTTGTGATATACATGCTAGAAATTCATCAATTTCTGGCTCTAATGTTTGATCTTCATTGCATGTGATCCATGACTCATTCACCTCCTCACAAATATAGCTAGAAGAAAGTTCTAGATTCTCTTCTTAAGGATCATCTTCATGGATGTTTTGTTCCTCTTCTCTATGTTGAAATGAAGATTCTTCCCTAGTGACCATTCTAAATTGTGGACAAGGGTTTAAGAAGATCCTTGTGGTGGCATGCCCTTCTTCTCTACATGACTTCTTTAACATCATTTTTTTTAGATCTTGTCTTGCAAATGGATTTTGTAGTTATTTTTTATTTTTATTTTTTTTGTTGGGTGTTTTGTTTTGGGAATCTACTTTTCTAATTTCTATGTCTAAACATAAATAACCATACTGAAAAGTGTTTTTGTTTTTTTTTTATGTGTTTTCTAAACAATCTTCCTAATCGACTAGATTAAAGTATGCTTCCCCAACAATGGTGCCAAAATGTTGGGTCAATTTATTAAGTAAATTAACACAAGTATTTAATTATCAATCTGGGTTTGTAAGCTTGAAAGCATGTCCAAAATATATGGATTTCAGTTGTAATCAATTTTAGAATATGAAATATAAAGATTGAAAAAAATGCATATTACAGATAGAAACTCTAATTAAGTAATTTCTAATTCACTTAAATAATATGTGGGATGAGGCTCCTAACTTAGGAGAACCTGGTTGTCCTTCCCTACAATATTATTTCCATGAAGAGAAATCCAAAAGCACTAATTAATAATGGTTTATGATGCAAAATATGTAAAAGAATAGGCTCCTAACTAAGGAGGACTAGGTTGTTCTTCTTCACAATTCTTGCTTCAAACCAGAAATGCAGAAATAACTTCAAATAAGAAAATGAGAATGAAATTCAGTTTTAGTTCAAGATTGTATAGAAGGGGAATTTAACTTAAATTCATGTGTGTCCCTTCATATGTAGATTAGAATTAAACCAATATCCATTTTGTTGGCATTATGACTTAGATTTGGCACTATGACACAGGTGTTGTCCTTGATGGCAACTCACTCAGATGACAGATCACAGTTTAGCATGTTAACAGCTCAGAGTTATAGATCAGACTTCACAGAATGAGGAAAGAAAAGTATACGCAGGTTCATCTTGACAAAGTAGTGTATACATGTGAGTTAACAGGCCAAAAGGAGCGTATACATACACACACACTTTCACAAAATGAAAGGCGCATATATCTTGGAAAACTAAGTTTTGGTCCAAGGTATTTGGTCCATGGTATTTTGATCCATGGTATTGGTCCAAGATATATGGTCCGAGGCATTGACCCTAAGTATTTGGTCCAAGGTATTGGTCCTAAGTGGTTTTGATCCATGGTATTGAGTAAGGCCTAAGACTATAAAAGAATGAGAAGATCATTAGGCAAAGTCACTCAAGAATTGAATATCTGATGAAGAGCAAGATCTAGTGTACAGGTTATTGGGGTATGGTGCATAGCTGGATTTGAACCAAGGATGAACCTTAGCGCTTGATGAAGGAGAAGATCTAATGATGGGTCAAGATCTTAAGGCTTGAAGTGAAGTATCTTTATGTGGTTTGATCATTTATCTGAATAACTAGTGCATGTGTAGTCTATAAATACGATGATTTGGGTATAACTGAAGTTTGGAATTGTTGTAATGTTTAAATCATCATTTACAGATTTGTACGCAGGTTCACTTTAGAAAAGGTGCGTATTCACGTCAGTTCTGCATATCAAAACAATGTATACATCTTAAATTTGATTTGCAGATCTGTACACAGGCTAGCCTTGAGAAAAGAGTGTGTGCATGCAGGTTCAACATATGGAAGTAGCGTATACCTTATAAAATATGATTTAGCTGCTTCTATTTGTTGTTGCAGTGTTCTGGGTTCTGGCTTGGGTTTTGGTTACTGTATTCTTGTTACAACATTCTAAAATATCAGATTGAAGGGTTGTCAAAGTGATTGACTGATTTAGTTGTGATTGGTGCAAAGGAGATTGGTTGATGTAGGCATATATTTATTGATGGATCCAGTTTGAAAATTTATGAAACGTGGTTCTTGGAAGAAAAGAGAAGGTTGTAGCCTTCTGTAGGCCGACATCTATGTACTAGTAAACATATCAGCTAGTACAAGAGCTAGGGGTTGTAGCTCCCTTCCAGGAGAAGCTGGAGAACGAGAGAAGGTTGTAGCCTTCTGCAGGTAGAAGCTTGCGTACTATTATAAGTCTACACCAGTACAAAAATTGTAAAAAGAAGTTTCTTATTATTAAAAGCAAGATAGAGACGATTGTAGCAGATGGTTTTCACCCACATTACGTTTCCACCTTATATCTTGTGTTCATGTGTGTGATTTTCTGTTCTGTTTTTACTGCACCTGGTTACTGTTTATATGATTCTGATGCACTGATTAAAGATCAACATATGATGAATTAACTAAATCATAAGTTTGCAGGATATACCTTAGTTTCTTTAAACACAGTTGCGTATACACGCGAGTTCCATTAACTGAAGTAGCGTATAAGAATCTGCTTATGGAAATTAAAGATTATCGACTTGCTAATATTGATTCACCCCCCCTCTTAGTATTATTTCCAACATTTGGTATCAGAGCAGGTCCTTCAGAAGAAGCTTGATCGCTTGAAGGAAGATCCATCATCATGAGTAATCAAGAAAGAGAGGGATCCATCAGACCACCAATCTTTGATGGAAGCAACTTCATTTATTGGAAGGTAAGAACCACACCCTATCTTCAATCTCTTGGAACAGATGTCTGGGAAATCGTGGAAGGAGGATATGCATTTCCATCAGCAATTCCTATAGATGCGGCTGGTAAAAAGAAATATGAAACCAATGCCAAAGTTGTTAATACATTATTGGGAAGTCTGTCACAATCAGAATTTGTCAAAGTTATGCAGCTCAAATCCACCAAAGAAATATGGGACAAAATCGTTCTAAGCTATGAAGGAGATTTTCAGGTAAAACGTGAAAAACTACAAACTCTCAGAATTCAATATGAAAATCTCAAAATGCACAATGATGAAAGTATAGCTAGTTACTTCTTACGTATAGATGAGATTGTTAATTGCATGAAGAATTTGGGTGAAGAGATAAAATAAGTTACTTTAGTTGAAAAGGTTTTAAGATCCTTGTCTGCTAGGTTTGAATCAAAAGTATCCGCCATAGAAGAAAAGCAGGATCTTTAGACTATTAATATCACACAGCTGCACAGAATGTTAACTGCTTTCGAAATGAGAAAATGAGGTCCATTAGATATGAGAGAAGTCACATTTAAAGCTTCAGGAAAAGAATAACTTAATGAATCAGGACATATTTCAGAAGGAGAAGAAGAAGCAAACTTTGTCAAGAACCTTCAACGGGGTTCTGGAATATTCATAGGTAAACTCCTTTCAAATGTTTTGCTTGTGGAAGAGTCGGTCATTATGCTGCCAAATTTCCTCATAAAGACAAGTTTGATAAAGGTACGGAATCTGCAAAATGGAATAGTAAACAAAGTGTAAGTAAAAAGATCTACTATACTCATGAAGATAGCGATGGTTTATCAAATAGTGATGGAGATGAAAATAGCAATGACTATAGACTTCTGATGGCTTATGAAGATGATGATTGTTTAGATGCTTTAGATGAAGATGACCTTTATGAAGAAATATCGAAACTCAAAATCTGTTTAGAAGAAAAGAGTATGATTATAGATACCTTGACATTCCAACTTGCTGAAAGAGAAAAACACAATGAAAAGCTAAAATGTGAAATTGTGGGTCTAAGAAAGGATCTTGAGAAAATAAAAGCTCTCAATCTTAGATTTGCTCAAGGATCAGATACCTTAAATGAAATTACCAAAGTGCGGCACTCTTCTCTGATAAAGGCAGGTCTTGGATACACTAAAGAAACATCTCAATCACAGAAGTCGTCAACCTCCACTAAAATATATTGTGATGTAGCAAAGAGCAGTGAACATTTCAACAATCGTCAGCAAAGGCATAAAGCAGATCACCAGGTGAATCCGGCTCAATTTAATTTAAGGATGAACATAGGCCACAATCAACCTCAATTAAATCACACTCAATTTGCTTCAAAGAATATCAATCAACAGGTCAGTAGAAGGAACTTCAACTACAATCATCAGGTCAGTAGAATAAACTTCAACTACAATCATCAGGTCAGTAGATTCAATAATAGTAGGAAATTCTTTAATGGTCAATGTTTCTCATGTCATAATTTTGGACACAAAGATGCTCAATGTGTTGCTTACAAAACTATCATGACTAGAGAAGCACGAAATCAAAGAAATGTGATAGGGATCAAGAAAAGTTCCTATAATATCTTTTCTCTTCTTGAAAATGAAATGGAATGCTCAATTTGTAACAACTTTGGCCATGAAGAATCTGAATGCAGGAGTAAATTTCGGCAAATAGCTCAAAAGGATCAAACTCCATTAAATCCCAAAATACGGAGAAAGAAAGAACCGCAAATAGAAAGATGTGGCATAGCCTTGTATGCAGAAGGACAAGAAAACCAGTGGTACATCGACAGTGGATGCTCAAAAGACATGACAGTGACAGAGAAAAGCTACACTCATATAATGCCTTAGAAAAGGAAAAGAGTGTCTCATTTGGAAATGACACTCCCATTGTCATAGAAGGTAAAGGCTATGTTTTCTTGAAAGAAAAAGTTAAAGCTGGGAATGTTATGTATGTTGATGGCTTAAAGCATAATCTGTTGAGTGTGAGTCAAATGTGTGATCAAAGAAATGAAGTAGTGTTCCGATCAAATGGATGTGTTTTTCATGAGCTTGTTACATGAGAAATCATTATTAAAGGGACAAGAATTCCAAACAACCTATACATACTCAAGGGAGGACAAAAATAATGCTATCTAAGCAAAAATGATGAACACTAGCTATGGCACAGAAGATTGGGGCATCTAAGTTTTTCTCAAATAAGAAAAGCATGCAGATTCCAGGCTATTCGTGATCTTCCTGATATCATCATTCCAAAAATACAATATGAAAATCATGTCAATTTGGTAAGCAAACCAGATCGCATTTCCTCGAAAAGAAAGGATCAGCTAGTAAGCCTCTTGAACTTGTTCATACTGATTTATGTGGACCATCAAGGAAAAATTCACCTCGTGGAGAAGAATACTTTATATTATTCATTGATGATTTTTCTAGAATGTGTTGGATAGGACTTCTAAAGCATAAAGTTGAAGCATTCGAAAAGTCCAAAGCCTTCAAAGCTTTGGTTGAAAATGAATCAGATCTCAAAATCAAATGCCTCAAATTTGATCGAGGAGGGGAATTTACTTTGGGTGAATTCTTTGACTTTTGTGAAGAACATGGAATAAAAAGGCAATTCTCCACTGCAAGGACTCCTCAGCAAAATGGAGTGGTAGAAAGGATGAACATCACTGTTTAACAAATGGCTCGTGCTACGCTAGATGAGTCTGGAACTCTTGCAACCTTCTGGGGTGAAGCTGCATTCGTTGTCGTCACTATTCTCAACCAAGAAAATGTTCAGGTAAACATCACTCAAACTCCACATGAACTTTGGTATGGTAAGACTCTTACTGTAAAATACTTCAAAGTTTTTGGAAGCAAGTGTTACATCAAAAGGACTGATGAAAAACTTGGTAAGTTTGAACCCAAAGTAGATGAAGTTATTCTCCTTGGTTACTCTTCCCGAAGTAAAGGATATAAATGTTATAATAAAAGACTTGGGAAAATTATTGAAAGTATTGATGTTGTGGTTGATGAAGCATGCAAAAATCCAAAACAAATGAAAACCAAATATTATGAAGAAGATGAGGATTATCCTTCCACATCAAATCACACTCATTCTGAAGAAGAAAACAATGAAGCACTAGAAGAAAAGATAATGGTAGAAGAAAATACTCCGTCCAAGTATGTTAAGAAAAATCATCCAGAGACTCAAATTTTGGGATAGAAAGAGGCAGGTGTGCAGACAAGAACTATTACAGAAGCTTCAAGCTATCTAGCATTGCTATCCTCCACCGAACCTCAAAATGTAAATGAAGCATGCAAAGATGAATGTTGGGTCAAGGCCATGAATGAAGAACTTAAGCAAATTGAAAAGAATAATACTTGGGAATTAGTTCCTAGAACTCATGATAAGAATATCATAGGAACTAAATGAATATTCAGGAACAAGCTAAATGAAAATGGAGAGGTTATTAGAAACAAGGCCAAACTTGTTAGTAAAATATATGCTCAACAAGAAGGTATAGATTTTGAAGAAACTTTTGCACCTGTTGCTAGACTTGAAGCCATAAGAATGTTCCTTTCTCTTTCTAGTTGTCAGAAAATCAAAGTATACCAAATGGATGTAAAATATGTCTTTCTTAATGGAGACTTAGAAGAAGAAGTCTATATTGAGCAACCAGACAGATTCATTCTTGGAAATGATGCAAAACTTGTATGCAGACTCAGAAAGGCTCTCTATGGTCTAAAACAAGCTCCAAAGGCCTGGTATTACCGTATTGACAAATATCTCCATCAACAAGGTTTTTCAAAGGGATCAGCTGATAGCAATCTATATACAAACATTGACAATAATAAATTGCTAATACTTGTTGTGTATGTTGATGATATCATTTTTGGAAGCAATGAAGAAGCCATGAGTCAGAATTTTGCTTCGGAAATGTAGCAAAAATTTGAAATGTCCCTGCTTGGTGAGCTTACATATTTTCTTGGTCTACAAGTTCAACAAAATAAAGATGGTATTTTTCTGTCACAAACCAAATATCTCAAACAGATCTTGAAAAAATATGGCATGGAAGATTCTAAACCAATAGGTACCCCAATGGTAACAGGATGCAGTCTCAGCTCAAATGATGAATCAACAGCAGTACATCAACCAACTTATAGATCCATGATTGACAGTTTTCTTTATATAACAGGTACCCGACTAGACATCATGCATGTAGTAGGAATAGTTGGAAGACTCCAAGCAAATCCAAAGGAATCACACTTTCAGGCAATCAAAAGGATTTTCAAATATCTTCAAGGGACACAAAATTTTGGTTTATGGTATCTTAGAGATACAAATCTTACACTTCATGCATATACAGATGCAGATTGGGCAGGAAGCATTGATGACAGAAAAAGCATTAGTGGTGGTGAATTCTATATAGGTTCCATATTAGTGTCTTGGTTCAGCAAGAAACAAAGTTCAATTTCATTATCTACAGTTGAAGCAGAATATGTGGCTGCTGCATCTTGCTGCACACAACTCCTTTGGATGATGCAAACATTGCAAGACATTCAGATCACATGTACTCCACCCATCTCCATTCTATGTGATAATACAAGTGCCATCATTATTTCAAAGAATCCAGTCATGCATTCCAAGACCAAGCACATACCCATCAAATATCATTTTCTATGTGAACAAGTGCTTGAACAAAAGGTCAAATTGGAGTATGTTCCCTCCAAATAATAGGTTTCTGACACATTCACCAAACCACTGCCCAAAGAGACATTTGAATATCTCAGACAGAAGCTGGGAGTAGTTGATGCATCATCCTGCTGTTAAAACATACCTGTTTCAGAGAAAGGTGGTTATACGTGAGTTTCATGAAGTGTAGTCACGTACATACGTCGGTTTCTGTGGATACAGTTGCGTATATGTTGGTTTGAGGAAAAGCAGTGGGCCAGACTCAGGAAGAAAGGGGTCTGATATGGCTCAGTGAATTATCTGCTCTGCTTGATGATGGTTACAATCTATGGATGACATGTGGAAATATGTTGGCTCTCATAAGTTGTGCATAACTTGATGTATATATGTTTGATGATGATGCCTTGATAACTCTTCTATTATATGAAATGATTAGATCTGATAGTGATCACCTGGCACAGGTTCAGGGGGAGCATATGCTTCTAATAATGAATTGTTGGCATTATCTTAGAAGATCTTGGTACAGATTCACAGAGTTGATTTTTATTCAAGTGAAACAGGTTCAGGGGGAGAACATGGTTGTTGGACTGGATGTTGATTGACAAATGCTACTGATGATAGTTGTCGATGACTATCATGGTCTTAGTCTCTATTATATATTTCATGTATATCTTTTTATGAAAAGGTCATGAAACGACCTATTTTGTTACCCCACTATGCATGGGATGGATGATGTAATGTTTTTGTTTTGACATGTATAAACAATTGGTATATCCCCACTTGGTTGGGAGATGGATGTATGTATGAGTCATTGGTGATAGGAAGGTCATTTATGATGTATGTATAGAGTCATGTTCTTCTTTTAGAACATCTTATTGTAGACCTTTCTTATATTCAGGGGGAGCATGGACTCGTTCATGAAGCTCAATCAACACACTTCAGCATATCAGAAAATTCAGCATGTACTCATGGGGAGCATGACCCTTTGCCCTTGATGACAAAGGGGGAGAGTGACTTGGGGTTGCCATCAAGTCCAAAGGGGGAGATTGTTGGCATTATGACTTAGATTTGGCAGTATGACACATGTGTTGTCCTTGATGGCAACTCACTCATATGACAGATCACAGTTCAGCAGGTTAATAGCTCAGAGTTACAGATCAGACTTCACAGAATGATGAAAGAGAAGTATATGCAGGTTCACCTTGAGAAAGTAGCATATAAACGCGGGTTAACAAAGCAAAAGAAGTGTATACATACACAAGTACTTTCACAGAATGAAAGGTGTGTATATCTTGGAAAACTAAGTTTTGGTCCAAGGTATTTGGTCCATGGTATTTTGATCCATGGTATTGGTCCAAGATATATGGTCTGAGGTATTGACCCTAAGTATTTGGTCCAAGGTATTGGTCCTAAGTGGTTTTGGTCCATGTTATTGAGTAAGGCCTTAGACTATAAAAGGATGAGAAGATCATTAGGAAAAGCCACTTAGGTATTGAATATTTGATGAAAAGCAAGATCTAGTGTACAAGTTATTGGGTTATGGTGTATAGCTGGATCTGAATCAAGGATGAACCTTAGTGCTTGATGAAGGAGAAGATCTAATGATGGGTCAAGATCTTAAGGCTTGAAGTGAAGTATCTATATGTGGTTTGATCATTTATCTAAATAACTGGCGCATGTGTAGTCTATAAACATGATGATCTGGGTATAACTGAAGTCTGGAATTGTTGTAATGATTAAATCATCATTTATAGATCTATACACAGGTTCACTTCAGAAAAGGCATGTATACACGCCAGTTCTACATATCAAAACAACGTATACATCTTAAATTTGATTTACAGATATGTACGCAGGTTAGCCTTGAGAAAAGAGCGTATGCACGCAGGTTCGACATATGGAAGTAGCATATACCTTATAAAATATGTTTTAGCGGCTTCTGTGATCCAGGTGGATATTGGTGGCCACCTTCCAAGCCCACCTGGACCCCCACCATTGTCTTTCTCAGCATTTTCAGTTTCCTTAATTGTAGCACAACTTACTATTTTTAGCAGTTTTTCGGGTCCTGAACTTCCGGAGCCGTTTTGAGGCCCTAAACGACGTTTTTTGGGGAATCCAAAAAGATAGTGCTCAAATAGATCTTTCTAATGAGCTATTGTACGCGTCAAACGGAGATCATATGCTAAAGTTACGACCCCGGGAAGTTGATGTACCAACTTACCCCCCAAACGGGGCCCACAGTTTGGCGTTTCATCTCCTAGGGTTAGGTTTTGGAATGTTAAGGGTTTTTCATTGTTTCTCAACAATAAATAGGCCTTCGAGCCTCATTGTAAGACAGTTCAGAGGCATGTAGCCATCACATCTCTTCTCAGAGATAAGCTACCATCGCCCTAGCTAGTTGTTTCCATTTCTGATTGTAAGCATGTTTCAGTATTTTCCATTAATGAAATGAAGTATTATTTCCGCTGCATATTTGTGTATATGGTTATCTCTGTAATTTTTTGCGTTCCTGTTTAAATCCGGATCATTCTGTTTGCTGTTGTAGTGTTCTGGGATTTGGTTACTGTATTATGGTTATAGCATTATGAAAGATAAGATTGAAGGGTTATCAAAGTGATTGATTGATTCAGTTGTGATTGGTGCAAAGGAGATTGGTTGATGCAGATATATATTTATTGATGGATCCAGTCTGAAAATTTATGAAACATGATCCCTGGAAGAAAAGAGAAGGTTGTAGCCTTCTATAGGTAGAAGCCTGCGTACTGGTATAAATCTGCACCAGTACAAAAATTGTAAAAAGAAGTTTCTTATTATTAAAAGGAAGCTAGAGACGATTGTAGCAGATGGTTTTCACCCACGTCTTGTTTCCACTTTATATCTTGTGTTCATGTGTGTGATTGTCTATTCTGTTTTTACTACACCTGGTTACTTTTTATATGGTACTTATGCACTGATTAAACATCAACAGATGACGAATTAACTGAATCATAAGTTTGCAGGATATACGCTAGTTTCTTTAAACACATTTGCGTATACACGCGAGTTCCATTAACTGAAATAACGCATAAGAATCTGATTATGGAAATTAAAATTATTGACTTGTTAATACTGATTCACCCCCCCTCTCAGTATTATTTCCAACACATTTAGTAATCATCACACATTTGAATATATTTGAAACAAAAACTAATTTATGAAAAAGAAGTGCACTTAGCTTGGTGTGGGGGCCCTCCACCCTTTCCTTGCACACTTGAAGAAATCTCAGCTACAAAAAATTCAGTAAATGAACTACAAATGAACAAAAAATTGAAATGAAACAGGTTCTTCAATTAACTTTTAGTCTTTAAAGAGTCTCAAAATTAGATTACATAAATTCTACATCCTTAAGCCTTCAATAATCTTGGCTTAAATAGAGAAATAATAAACGAACTTGAATAAAAAGTCTCTAACAACCTTATCTATCCTAATCCCATCTATCCTGGTCGAATCCACCCATTCAGTTACACAAAATTTGGAAAAATCCAAAAAATCACCAATTTTGACCTATTTCTTAGGGATTTTCTGGACAACAGGGCATGTTCGACTAGAGTTGACCAGGCCTGTTTAAGCTCAATTTGACCGAAACAATAGGAATTCATTGAATCTTAGTTCCCAAGCTTTCTATAATTGTCCTCATCTCGTGCCCAGGTGTCTTGCAAGTATGACTTCGATGGAGCCATTGCAGGAATTTCTGATCCTGTCCAAAAATGCACTTAAAACCCAATTTTTGCAAAAATATCTAAAAATCGAAAAACATAATTTATTTTTCTGAATATGCATAATAAGGTCAAAATAGCTCATATGTGGATCGTATAAAGTGGAAAATGATGGAAATTAGGTGGATTTTAATAAGAAAAATTCGATCAAAATCGAGGGCCAACAATATGATAAGCATAACTTGATAGTCTCAAATACTATGAACTAGGTAGTAGCTACACAACCTGCTAAGGCATCCGCACACAAAATAAGGTTGGAAACCAAATACCTCTACTTCAACATGATAACAACATCTCATTCCATCAGTTTGACATCAATTCCAACCATCCACACTACATCACAACATCATGCCACATCACAAGACCAATGCTTCTAGGTTGACATCAATGCCAACTAAACAACTGAGCCATAATGCCAACAAACCTTGGGATCTCCTGAGACCAATTTCTTCACTTTCGGAAGAACATCATAGTGTAGATGGGCCAATATTTAGTGCCATAGCTCACTTAGATGATTAATATCATGGACCAATGCTATAAGTTTTCTTCTAGTAACCTTATAGAGTCCTTCATATCTTGATCCCAATGTGAATGTATCTCTCATAGGTGATCCAATAGGCCAAGTAAGAGCCTTTCCCTTGATGAAGGAAACCCTTATCCCTTTGTCTTCGAAAGCAGATATTAATACCAAATTCTTCTTTATCACTGGAACATAAATCACATCATGGAGAAAAATAGATACCTCGGAATTCAAATGAAATTTGACGGACCCAAAGCCTTTGACGGGATGAGTGGAGTTGTCTCCAAGAATAATTTTCAAATTTGAATCCCTCTCTATCAAATTAGAGAGAAATTCCTTATAGCCAGAGAAGTGATGAGTGGCCCCATTATCAACCAACTAATTATTCCATGAATCCGGAGAAGATGAACTTATAAGGGCATAAATAATAATATATTCAGGTTGATTTGCAACATTACTTTCATACCTAGAGAATCTTGACTTATTTTGTGGACGATGATCATCTTCATGGTCACTTGGAGCATGTCTTCTTTTTCTTTCATCTATTCCATTGCGATCATTCCTTTGGTCATCTCTTCTTCTTTGATCATTGAACCTGTTGATGTCACTTCTAGTATTGTAGCGTAGTCCATTGTTCTTTCTGGGGAAATCTTAATTATAGTTTCCTTTCTTGGGACAATTGTAGCATTCGATGTGCACATATTCCTTTATTCTACTTGGGTTTTGAGGAGGAGGCTTTCTTGAATTTGACGGACCTCTTTTCCCTTTCTTCTTCTTCTTTTCATGAGTGATGAATGCAATGCGCTCTCCCTCCTCGTGCTTTTGAATCCTTCCTCTTGATATCATCTTTGATTCTTCTTGAGTGAGCTTTCCAAAAATTTCATCCAATGATAGGAGGAAATTATTGTTGCTTATAGTACTAATGAAGGTTTCTCAAATAGGAGGGAGACTAGGATTAGAGTCACAATCTCCAATTCCCTGTCGGACACGGATTCCCCAACTTTTTTCAATTGATCTCTAAGATGAGATATCCTCATTATGTGGTTTACATGGACTCTCCTTTGTTCATCTTTGTGTCTTTGAGTTTATATTTCAAGGAAATGATTTCATTCAAATTGTTGACTTCATACATGCCAACTACCTTATCATACATGTCCTTAGATCTTCTCAAGTTTCGAATATATGAAAGTAAATTATCTTGGAAACCATCAACTATAATTTTCTTTACTTTTAACTCACCGTTCTTGTGATTTTTTTTTACAGTAGTGAAAGCATTCTCTTGAGGCTTAGGTAATTTTCCTTGAATTTAGTCCAAAACATCATTGTTATCATCTATGATCTTCAACCTGAATTCCATGCAGCAAAATTGGATGAGCCACCCAACTTCTCATTTTCCTTGAAGAAGGAAGTCATCTTGAATTTGTATATATCGGCTCCTTCAACAATTTGCAAAGATGATTGCTTCAATGATTGTCTATGTTTGTGCTTGTCCTCCACCTTAGCTCCGATACCATGTTAAATTTTCAGATTGTTCTATGTTGTATCAATTACTTTAGCCCAATTCAATTCTTCAATTAGCAATAGTTTCAACAAAAAATACTCATTCCATTCATTAAAAATAATTGAATATAGAACAAGAAATGCAATGACAAAGGATACAATTAAGACATCAACAAGAGACACCAAGTTTGGTCAAATACCAGGGCAAAACCCCACGAGGGAAAACCCTTTGAAATTCTTCTTCTATTAGATTTTCATAAAATGTTAAGAAGAGAGTAAAATGATCCCAATACAATATCAACAATAACCCAATGACACTCAGAAACAAGTTTCCAACATTAGAATATATCAGAGATAACTTTTCCCATCTGTGGTCAACTGTGGTCAACTTCAGTCCTCATTCAAATCTAAGTCAAACTTCCCGATCACATGCATGAGGAGTTGTGTGAGTGACTAAAGGAGACCAGACTCTCCCTTGATGTCTGTAAGCTAGCAACTATGGTCGAAATTGCTCTATGACAAGCCTATGACTATAATTCAAAAACCCTAAAACAGATGCAAGCCTCAGACCCTGTCATTTCAGACCTTTGCAGACCTGTGTTGTATTCATTCCCTCAGACTTATGCGAGCCAATCAATGAAGAAGAGAAGAAGATGTTTGGTGATATATAAATGAGCTTGAGGTCACTTGTATTTATAGGCTTCCATGGGTTTCCAATTTTCTTTAGGGCTGACCTTGTCCAAATGTACATATGTGGGATTTCCTTCATAATTGCATTTTCCCTTATCTGATTTGAGTGATATTTAGGTCAATATTGGTCCTCTCGAAAATAGGGATTTGTTAAGCAACCAAATCACAAAATAGAAGAAAATATAGATAAACGACTTCAAAATTAGCCTCTTCGAGGGGGCAACCTCCTTTACATTACACAAATGAATAATCCTTTGATGATACAAATGACAAGACCTCCTTTCTATAGATAGGAGCCTAAGGGGTCTCAATATAATCAGAGCCTACATAACAATAATATTGTAGGAGCAAAACAATAAAAATAGTGGGCTTCTATGGGGCACAATAATAACAACATGGGGACTACATGGGCATGATAATACAATAAGGGGGTTGCAATAATAACAATAAGAGGATACACTAGTAGTATAGGGACCTAACATGCCTCTCTCCTCCAAAAAAGTGTTGTCCTCAATGCTTGAGTAGTTTTGGATGCTTCTGTATAAAATTATCATCCTCCCATGTGGAGTCTTTAGCAGGTAAGTTCTTCCACTTGATGAGATACTATGAAATTAATCAATTTCATAGTTATCAGGTTCTTGATTCCATGTCTACTTCAGGTTCCAATATGATTTTTCCTTCCTCGTCAAGTTCCGATAATATTGTTTGAACTGGGCTATTGTCACCTATAACCTTCTTTAAGCATGAAACATGGAGAACTGGGTGCACTTGGGAAGGTGCAGGAAGCTCCAATTTGTATGTCGTAGAATCAATATTTTGCAACACCTTGTAAGGACCGTAGTTTGCTGATAATTTATTGTCCTTCTTAGCTTGATTGAGGGACATTTGTTTGTATGGTTGTAGTCGTAAAAATACCCAGTTGCCTACATCAAAATTTCTTTTGCTGTGATGTTGACTTGCCTATTTTTTTATTCAATTACGCACTAAAGTGAGGTTATCCTTTAAGACTTGGACAACTTGTTATTAATACTCGATGTGATCTTCCACTGCTTGAACATTAGAATGATTGTCCAAGACTTTTTGGAGATCTGCAGAAATAGAAGATTTCATTGTTTGAACCTGTAGTGAACATATTATGCCTTGTCATCCCATTATAGTTGATTATCTTTCTTGGTTTCCCTATGATACCCCTTAATTCAACTTCCTTTCCTTCCCAAAAAAAATTCAAGAAAATTTCTTGAAAATTGAAAGATATCGTCCCCAAAGATTGTAACCAATGGACTCCTAGTACAACATCAACACCATCCACTAGAATGGAAAGCATTGGACTATTCAAGACATTTCTCCCATGGATAGCTTGATATTATGGAAATTTCCAAGGAAATTTATGGTTCTATTTGCAACCATTACTTGAAACTCTGGTACTGGATATAGGTGTTGGCATTATGATACATGTATGATACATGTGTTGTCCTTGATGGCAACTCACTCAGATGACAGATCATAGTACAACTATTAAATAGCAAAGAATTAATGATCAGATAGGTATACGCAGGTGTGATGTGACAAAGAAGTGTATACATGCGGGTTCACCACATACGAAGTCGCGTATACGTACACACGCATGTTTACAGAAGGAAAGGCACGTACATGTTGGGAATATATGTTTTGGTTTGTGTTATTTGGTCCATGGTATTTTGGTATTGGTACATGGTATTTGGCCCAAAGTGTTGACCCCAGGTATTGGGTCCAAGGAATTGGTTCTACGTGGTTTTGGACCATGGTATTGAAAGAGGCATAAACCTATATAAGGAGAATATCATTAGGCCAAGAGTGGCAAAAGTGTGCAAGTGATGAATATCTGATGAAGTGTCAGATCTAGTATGTTGGTTATGGGTTTGTGATGCTTTGCTTGATCTGAACCTAGGAGGCACATATGCAATTGATAAAGGTTGATGGACCGGGATCATGAAGACTAAAATGCATTATCATTATATGGTATGATCATGAATAGATCTGAATACTAACGCATGCTTTATCCTTTATATCTTATGTTATGGGTATATCTAAAGTTGAAAATTGCAGCGAAGGTATGAGTAATTATTTTCAGATCTGTACGTGGGTTCTCTTTGGTGAAAGGGCGTATACACGCTGGTTTGACACAGTTAAGTAGCGTATACATTATGAGATTTGATATTTGAGGTTGTTGTTGGTTCTAGTGGTTGTTGCAGAGTTCTGGGCTCTGCTCTGTATTTTGGTGATTGTGTTTTGATGACAGGGTTTTAGTGATTCAGAGTTATTGATTATATTGCAGTGGTGATTGTTTTGTAATTATGGATCCATTCTGAAAGTTTATGAAACGTGGTCCCTGGAAGAAAAGAGAAGGTTGTAGCCTTCTGTAGGTCAACACCTACGTACTAGTACATCAACTATTATAAGAGCTAAGGGGGTTGTAGCTCCCTTCCAGGAGAAGCTGGAGAATGAGAGAAGGTTGTAGCCTTTTGCAGGTAGAAGCCTACGTACTAGTATAAGACCGCACTAGTATAGAAATATTGTAAAAAAAAATTTCTTATTAAAAGAAGATAGCGATGAATTGCAGCAAGTGGTTTTCACCCACAATGGGTTTCCACCTTATATCATGGTGTTCATGTGTGCTTGTTATGTGTGATGATATGTTCTATTTTACTACACCTATTTGTTGTTCATATGGTTAATAATGCTCTTATGCACTCATTGAAGATCAACTAATTGAATCATAAGTTTACTAGATATATGCTAGTTGCATTAAACACAGTTGTGTATACACATGGGTATACTTAACTGAAGTATCGTATATGAATCTTATAATGGAAATGAAAAGATTATTGATTTTCTAATACTAATTCAAACCCCCCCCCCCTCTTAGTATTATTTCAAACAATTGGTATCAGAGCAGGTCCTTCAGAAGAAGCTTGATCACTTGAAGGAAGATCCATCAGGATGAGTAATCAAGAAAGAGAGGGATCCATCAGACCACCAATCTTCGATGGGAGCAATTTTGTCTGCTAGAAGATAAGAACCACAACATATCTACAATCACTTGGAATGGATGTTTGGGGAATCGTGGAAGGAGGATATACATATCCATCACAAATTCCTACAAATACATCAGATAGAAAGCAAAATGAACTCAATGCCAAAACTGTTACTATCTTATTGGGAAGTTTGTCACAATTAGAATTTGTCAAGGTCATGCAATTCAAATTAGACAAAGAAATATCGGACAAAATCATTCTAAGCTACGAAGGATATGATCAGGTAAAACATGCAAAGCTTCAAACTCTCAGAATACAATATGAAACTCTTAACATGCATAGTAATGAAAGCATGGCTAATTACTTCCTACGTATAGATGAGATTGTCAATTGTATGAGGAATCTGGGTGAAGAAATTAAGGAATTTGTCTTAGTTGAGAAAGTTTTGAGATCCTTGTCTACTAAATTTGAATCCAAAGTGTCTGCCATAGAAGAAAAGGAGGATCTGCAGAAAATCACTATGACACACCTTCACGAAATCTTAACTTCTTTTGAGATGAGAAAAGGAGGACCATCAGATATGAGAGAAGCCGCATTTAAAGTAATTAGGATACATTTCAAAAGAAGAATATGAGGTAAATTTTGTCAAGAATCTTGAACAGGGATCTGGAAGGTTCAAAGTAAGCTACCTTTCAAATGCTTTTCTTGTGGTAGAGTTGGTCACTATACTGCTAGATGCCCTCATAACAAAGAAAAGATGTCTGAAGAAGGTAATAGAAGTTATTATACTCATGATAAAAGTAATGACTCATCCAGTAGTGATGAAGACATTAGGCTTCTCATGGCATATGAAAATAAGGACGTAGAAACAAAATAAGTTACTAGATTAAAAGAACAGCTGGACACAGTAACCAGAGTAAGGGAGCAGTTGTAGGATGTAGTAAAGTATCAAAATATAACAATTCAGGGACTTGAATCTAAGGTCCTCTCTCTAAAAGAAGATATTAAAGAATCAAAGAAGCAGAATAAAGAAGCTCTTGAAGAACAAGAACATGAAGTGCTCAAATTAAGGCAACAAGTGGAAGAAGGAAGAAAAGCTGAAGAAAACATAAGGAAGTAATACCTGGAAAAGGAGGAACAACATCGGGTTGAGGTAAATATATTAAAAGGTAAAATAGATGAAAAGGATAAACTGTTACGATTTCAAGACAGTACTAAGATTTTGGATGATATTCTTAGTAGTCAAAGATCCCCTGCTATCAAAACTAGTCTTGGTTTTTATGAAACTGTTGAAGGTGAATCTAGCTCACAAGGTGAGGGAAGGAATTCTAATGCAAAATCTGAAATGATCAACAAGGAGATAAGTGGTCAACCCCAACAACAACCAAGGAAAGAAATTCTTCAAAGAAAATTTTTTGTTCCTAACTATGGAAGTGATAAATGGTTATTTCCTCCGATGAGTAATGTTGAATGTTATGAATGTCATAATCTTGGACATGTTGCAGCCATATGTAGAAGAAGAATGGTTCAAGACCATCACACAGAAAGATCATCACGTTCTAGGTACTTTAAGGGATATTGTTTTGCTTGCAATATGTTTGGTCACAAAGCAATTGATTGCAATAGAAGGAACATGAAACATGTAAGACGTTATGCATGTAACAAGTTTGGACATAAAGTAAGGGAATGCAGGAGCAAAATTCGAACTCCAAAGCAAGAGGATCATACATCATCACAATTCCAAGTATTGAAGAAGACAAAATTAGAGACAGAAAGATGTGGAATAAATCAATTAGCTGACATAACAAACACAGGGGAAACTGAAAGTGTAGACCTTCAATATTCCAATTTTCAGACATAGATATTATGAAGATAAGTTGTGTATATACGCGAGTTAGAGGATGCAAAGTCATGTATATGGAGCTCTGAAGAAAAAGAAGTAGAACAGACTCAGGAAATGGTTCAATCATGGTATATGATGGTTGGCACAGGCTTAGGGGGAGCATATGCTTCGAATAATGCATTGTTGGCATTATGGTTAGAAGTCTTTGGTGATGATGCTTATTGACACATCTTGCTACTGATTGTTGATTGGCCAAGAGAATGGATTGCAAGTTATAGGTCTGGATGCTAGTGACAGATGCTTATGGTGTAGATCATATATGATGTACGATAGTTGCTGATGACTATCATGGTCTTCTTTAGATTGCTGGTCATTGTTATAAAATTCATGTATATCATTTGATGTAAAGGTCATGAAAAGACCCAATTTTTTAACCCCACTTTGCATGGGAAGGATGATGTAATAATGTCTATTTCAATCATGTATAAACATTTGGTATATCCCCACTTGGTTGGGTGGATGAGTTAAAATGGTGTATCCCCACTTGATTGGGAGATTGATGTATGTATGAGTCATTGGTGATAGGAAGGTCATACTCACATAGTTGAGTTGTAGAGTCATGTTATTCTCTTGAAAAATAGTTTTGTAGACTCGGCATGTGCTTAGGGGGAGCATGGATGGATTGGTACATCTTGGCATGTACAAAGGGGGAGCTCAATCAGAGATTTTAGCATGTACTCAGGGGGAGTATGGATAGCAAAATGTACATCAAGGGAGAGAATATCTTGGTTCACCCTTTGCCTTTGATGTCAAAGGGGGAGAGTGACTTAGTGTGGTTGTTGCCATTAAGTCCAAAGGGGGAGATTGTAGGCATTATGATACAGGCATGATACAAGTGTTGTCCTTGATGGAAACTCACTTAGATGATAGATCATAGTACAACTAGTAAATAGAAAAGAATTAATGATCAGAGAGGTATACACAAGTTTGATGTGACAAAAAGGCGTATACACATGGGTTCACCACATACCAAGTCGCGTATATGTACACACGCAAGTTTACAGAAGAAAAGGCGTGTACATGTTGGGAATCTAAGTTTTGGTCCGTGGTATTTGGTCCATGGTATTTTTGTATTGGTCCATGGTATTTGGTCCTAAGTGTTGACCCTAGGTATTGGTTCTATGTGGTTTTGGACCATGGTATTCAGAGAGGCCTAAACCTATATAAGGAGAAGATCATTAGGCCAAGAGTGGAAAAAGTGTGCAATTGATGAATATCTAATGAAGTGCGAAATCTAGTATGCTGGTTATGGGTTTGTGATGCTTTGCTTGATCTGAACCTAGGAGGCACCTTTGCAGTTGATAAAGGTTGATGGACCGAGATCATGAAGACTAAAATGCATTATCATTATATGGTTTGATCATGAATAGATCTGAATACTAAGGTATGTTTTATCCTTTATATCTTATGTTCTGGGCATATCTGAAGTTGAAAATTGCAGCGAAGGTATAAGTAATTATTTTCAGATCTGTACACGGGTTCTCTCCGGTGAAAGGGCATATACACACTGGTTCGACACAGTCAAGTAGCGTATACATTATGATATTTGATGTTTGAGGTTGTTGTTGGTTCTAATGGTTGTTGCAGAGTTCTGGGCTCTACTTTGTGTTTTGGTGACTATGTTTTGATGACAGGGTTTCAGTGATTCATATGTTGGGTGATTCAGAGTTATTGATTGTATTGCAGTGGTGATTGTTTTGTATTTATGGATCCAGTCTGAAAATTTATGAAACATGGTCCTTGGAAGAAAAGAGAAGGTTGTAGCCTTCTGTAGGTTAGCACCTACGTACTAGTACATCAGCTAGTACAAGAACTAAGGGGGTTGTAGCTCCCTTCCAGGAGAAGTTGGAGAACAAGAAAAGGTTGCAGCCTTCTGCAGGTAGAAAGCATGCATACTGGTATAAGACTACACCAGTACAAAAATATTGTAAAAAGAATTTTCTTATTAAAAGAAGATAGAGACGAATTATAGTAGGTGGTTTTCACCCACATTGGGTTCCACCTTATATCATGGTGTTCATGTGTGCTTCTTATGTGTGATTATCTATTATGTTTTACTACACCTGTTTACTGTTCATATGGTTAATAATGTTCTTATGCACTCATTGAAGATCAACTAATTGAATCATAAGTTTACTGGATATACGCTAGTTGCATTAAACATAGTTGCATATACACGTGGGTATCCTTAACTAAAGTAGCGTATATGAATCTGATAATGGAAATGAAAATATTATTTATTTTATAATACTGATTCACCCCCCCACCCTCAACATTATTTCCAACAATTGGTATCAGAGCAAGTCCTTCAGAAGAAGCTTGATCGCTTGAAGGAAGATCCATCAGGATGGGTAATCAAGAAAGAGAGGGATCCATCAGACCACCAATCTTAGATGGGAGAAATTTTGTTTACTGGAATATAAGAACCACATCATATCTACAATCGCTTGGAACGGATGTTTGGGGAATCGTGGAAGGAGGATATACATATGCATCAACAATTCCTACAGATACAACAGATAGAAAGCAATATGAACTCAATGCCAAAGTTGTTACTATCTTATTGGGAAGTTTGTCAAAATCAGAATTTGTCAAGGTCATGAAGTTCAAATCAGCCAAAGAAATATGGGACAAAATAATTCTAAGCTACGAAGGAGATGATCATGTAAAACGTGCTAAGCTTCAAACTCTCAAAATATGGTATGAAACTCTTAAGATGAAAAGTAATGAAAGAATAGCTAATTACTTCTGTTAGTGCTTGAAATTTCACCTCAGGCTGAAAAAGGTAAACTCCAAGGCAACATCAAACCACTTAGCCTCATAGCTAGCCCTACGGGGCAGGAGAGGGCTCTCTCTAGTCTATCTCGGCAAAGATCTTCAACGGGTAGAGATAACCAATAAAGAACATTGATTTTAGGCTAGTAAACTGATAAAAAAGGTTTGATTTGGGATTTTTAGGGTTTTGGTGGAAAATTGGGGAAAGGCAATTTTGGGTGCGGGGATTGGACACAGCTTTCGCAGGGGGTTCTTTGGGGTGAGGTAGGAGACTGTATTGATGCCTTTGAAAGATTTGGATGGATGAGAATGACTGGTGAGGAGCTAAGGAGAGCAATCAATCGCCTTGAATTCTCCTTAAACAACTGAAAACATTGATATTAAGCAAACTTAAAGGCAGAGCATAACAACCATGAATTCTACCTTAACACTTCATTTGCCTAATTTGCAGAAGAAAAAGTAAGAAGATGATTCACATAACAAACTTACAAGTACAAAGAGAAACACACCATAAATGAATGTAACCACAGGAATCCCAAAAAGGACTGCAAAACCCTGGTCTTTCTTCCTTTGCCAAAAATGCAGAGATACAATGAGTAATACGATAGAAGCTTTCTCCCTCAAGAGCCCAACCATGAAAATGACTAAGAAAGTACATAATATAGGCAAGCTAACATCTTTCCTTGCCTCTAGGGGTTGATCTCACTATCCTAGGAGCTATTTCAACCAATTCCAAACTGAGCACTAAAATCTAGGCAGTCCAAACAACTTGCCTCTATAAGCTAGGAAACCAATTCATTCATTAAATTTTTGCCTTTTTCATGAATGAATCTTCTAGAAGAGATAAATAAGTGTCAAAGTATCATAAAATTACATCATTTACATCAAGGAGGATCAAAATCCACTCCAAAAAGTCAAACCTAGTCAAAGCTGCGTTTTGCTGAGATGAAGGTGCAAAACTGGCCAATTTCCCCAACGCGTAGCGCGCCATTTCTCTATGCGTAGTGCGCCTTTCAGGCCAATTTTGAGGCACTTCTCGGCATCCAAATGAGGCAAAAGTGGGCTTGTTGGAACGTTCTGGATGTCTACTTTCCATCCCAAGTGGAATTTTTCAATTTGGTGGCCATTTGCCCCTCCAAAATTGCAATCTCCCAAGACTGCTTCCTGTGTGTCCAAAAAGTGGCAGAAGGTCATTTTTTGCTAGTTTTTTGACCTTTTGGGGGCTCAGATCTCCATGAATTTTCTTGGCCATGGCTGAGAAAGTGTATTTTGTCATGAAAAATCCAAAAATGCTGAGTTTTTGTGAAATGGACCTCCCCAACTTAAGGGTAGCGTGCGGCGCGCTACGTGTTGAGCCAAAACCCCAACGCGTAGCGCGCCTGAGTCCTACGCATAATGCGACTTTCAGATGCTTTTTGGAGGCCTTCCAGGTGTCCAAAGTGGGTACAGGATAGCTCGTTGGAAAGGCCTCTGAGTCTACTTTCCACCCCAACTAGAATTTTTTAATTTAGAGTTCATTTTCCCTATAAAAAATCAAATATCCCAAGAGTAGTCAAAATGTGCCAAATGAGGCTGCCTCAAGGAAGAGTGCTGTTGCAGTAAACTTTTGAATGCCTTCCGCAACTCCAAATTGAGTTCATGATAGCTCATTGGAAATATCTTTGTGTCTAGTTATCATTTCACTCATCAAGAAAGTCATTTGGCCAACCAAGCGAGGAGAAAATTTGATTTTCCCAAGGTCACTTCAGAGGTGCATTCGATTCTCCTGAGGCAACGATATTTTTGACATTTCTCTAAAACCATGACACCTGTGGAAAGAGTGAAGGAGGTCTTTCTTCCTTGGCATGTTGTGGACACAAACCTCTCTCAGTTTTCCAAAATTCATCTTTGATTTCTCAGAAACATCATTTGAGTAAAACCTACCCCGATGTGTGGAATAATGGATTTTGTCGAAATGAAGCGAAATGAAGGGGATAAGAGGCTTCTAAATTCTTGGGGAAATTTTTGTAAGTAGGGAGGGATGTTAGGAAGCAGGGGAAAGTGGAATCGCGAAGATCAAGTGAGGGGAAGGGGTCCAAACGGGCAAAACACAGGCCTAGCTTAGAAAATTGCCAAGTTGTAGCAAGAAACTAGGGTTTGTGAAAAAATGAGGAATTTGGGGAATCTAAGTGATGGGAAGTGTTTAATAAGGTACATTAATGATAGGGGAACGTGTATGAACATCAGGATACAAGTTTTGCTGATGATTTGATCGTCCAAGAGAAATTGCCTTCAAAACCCTAGGAGAGGGAAATGACCTTACCTAAGCGCAACTGAAGCATGAACAAGGTGTAAAATGACTCATTAGACATTGACATGATAATGAAAACCCTATGAATGATGATATACTCATCTGAATAGTGAAATAGACTGACATTTGGGCAATTTTGAAAGGAGTGAAAGCAAACCCTAGACCTAATGCCTAGTGACCAAATTTTGCTTGAAGACTAACTGAAATGACAAAATTTGACCTTGACACTCTGAGACCACTTTGTAAGAGCATATTTGATCACTGGAGGAAGGCTACGAAGATTGACACTAACATTGGCTCCAATGGGGATGGTAGCTCCTTAGAGGTGCCAAGAACTGCAGATCTCTGTAAGAGCTAGACAGTGCCTTCATCCATTGGGCGATGGAGTCATTAACTCAAACTAAAATGCATGACTAAAAACTGATGACTCGGATGAGACAAATTGACTCTCACTCAACTAAAAACTGACTCAATACTTAAACACAACCAACAAACTAGAAATGATGCTCAAAGGGGAGCTTATTCATCACAACCCACTCTAACAGTTTCATTCATCACTTGATCAAGTGAAATGAAACAACCAGTGCAACCAAGTAAGTATCCCGTTTGCTGTTCGAATATTCCGCAAGTGCTCACTTATGGATAAAAAGAGAGAACTACTGAAAGGCAACTCCCATGACAACTTGGAAACAGATCCGTTGAATGATATGAATTCTCTATCCGCCTCCAAAAACACTGCATAAGGATCTTGAAGTTCATGCACACTGGGACTTAGCTCATCCAATGGATTACTTCTCTTCTCCTCATACCATGAATGCAAACTTTGATCTGAGCCTTGTTATGAGACCTCTGCTAAAAATGACAAAGATACCGGCTGCCGGATCAAGTTCATGTCAGCACATGTTTCAAGCTCACATGTAGTCAATGGAGAAAGACTTTGACTACAAATCTCATCCAAAACATCAGCTATTGGATCATGAAAAACTTGAAAAGACTGCTGTAATGTATCCATTGAAAATGTATGACATCATTCTAGCTGGTCATCTTTTTCTTGAGAGATTTTACGAAGATTCTGCCTTATAAACTGAAATGCTTCGAAACAAAAGGGTATACAATCTTCCTGCATCATCAAATCATGTATTTCATCTTCCACAGCTTCATCTGTAATCTGCCCTTCAATTTCATTTGGTGGCTGCAAATCTGATGCTATAGGCTGCTCAAGAATTTTGTTATTTGTCTCATCGTGAACATTAACACTGAGAGATTGCTGATTTGTTATAGGCTGTTCATTTGAAGATTTACTATGCAATCTACCCTTCAAAAACTGAAATGATTCAAAATAGAATGGTACGGAGTCACCTTGAATCATTAAATCATGTGTGTCCACTTCCAAGTCTTCAGCTGCAACTTGACAATCAATGGCTTTCGGGGGTTGCAAATCTGAATACGAGAAGTCTTGAACAAAATTTTCATTGCTCTCAAGATGATTCAAATCAAGACTTGTTGGCATTTGATTTCTGATTGCATGGTAGTTATCTCTGATGAACTGAAACGAATCAAAACAAAAAGGCAAAGTTCCTTCACTTACTTCAAACTTTGATGCACTTTCCTCGTCACTTTCATAGCTGATATGTGATGGTTGAACATTGTATTCAAGCTGCTGAAAATGAACTTCTTCCTCCCACAAACTAGCTGCTGATTCGTCTGCAAGATTAGTTTCTTTTTGGAGAACATAATCATCATCATACTGATCAAACTGAGGCAATTCATCGGTATAAAACATATCATCAAGCATGTAGGTCATATCAATAGTTCTTTCTTTGCCAAGGTGATCCACAAAACAATCATTATCAGATCTATGACAACTAGGATAAGAAACAAAATGTTTTGGAGCAGCAACTTGTTCTTCTTCAATCATCGAGCCATGAGCTAGAACATAATCATGATTCCTTGCGTTGATCTTGTCCATCATCTTTTCCACTGCAATTACCAAAATGTCAATTTTCACCTCTAGATATGTTGATTCGACCGGATCTATGTTTTTCATCTCTTCTTCTTTCAACCATGCCTGTCGGATCAGCAGATGCGCTTCTACATTTACTGCACTGTTTTGCATCTCATGAAGCGTTGCAATATCCCTTTCTCTCAGCTAAAACTCCATCTCCGGATCAAAGGCACCCGGATAGTGCAAGAGAGCCGATCTAGGAGTAGGTCTTATATCAACTGGCAT